>CM074436.1:40266414-40421414 GCA_037101425.1 Elopichthys bambusa | reverse complement strand
TTTGAATTGATTCTTTTCAATATGTACTATTGAACTGGTTCATATTTAAATCAGTTCTTTTGAACGGGTTATCGAATCAGTCGAGCCAGTGACGGTGTGAATGATTCAGTTGTCAGATCACCGAAGGCTGCTGAAGCGCTGATGTTCGTTCTCTCTCTCTCAGGTGCTTGAGGATCATCACGATGAATTGTGGGATTTTCCTGAGATCAATGATCATGTGATCTTGTCCGATCATCAGCTCAGGTACTCGTCTCTATTTCTGAAGCGTGACACACCGAAGACGTTCCTCTCTGACAGTCTCTCTGTCCAATCACAGCTCTCTCAGCTTCGGCCAAGCCCTCTACGGATCCGGCCAATCAGCATTGTTTCTGGGCGGAGCAGCGGAGATGAACGGCTCTGTGTCCAATCAGCAGTGCCGGAGACAGCAGTGCTTCAGTGACAGAGAGGTGTGTGTGGCTATTGAACTGGTTCAACTCTTTTGGTTCCCACAAACTTGTATCTCACTGTGTGTGTGTGTGTGTGTGTGTGTGTGTGTGTGTGTGTGTAGGTGGTGTGTGTGTTCAGACGGCTGGTTCAGTCGTATTCACTCAGTGTCCTTCGGTTCTCGTCATTCAGCAACACACTGAATCAAACGACAGCGATGGGACGACAACGACACCTGCAGCAGGTACACACACAGACACACACGGACACACACACAGCTGTATGACACTGACGTGTGTGTGTGTGTGTTTCAGGTGTGTGAGCGTCTGAGGCAGATGTGTGTGTTGTATGTTGGCCCGCTGCCCGCCGACGGCGCTGAGAGACACGTGCACAAACTACTGAAGCGCTGCGGACGCCTGCGGACCGTACGACTGCTGCGCCACACACACGGGGTACAACACACACTCATACACACACACTCTCACACACACTACACAGCTCTTCAGTCTCTGTGTGTCCGTAGGTTCACGCGGAGGTCGTGTTCGAGCATCTTGAAGGAGCTCAGCTGGCTCTAGATCATTTGAATGGACACCAGATCAACGACTGCACCATCAAGGTTTCACACATCGTTATTGCTGTAGTTAATTATTGTTGTAGTTGTTTGTGTGAGCAGGCCGTAACACTGTAGTTCCCTGACGAGGTTTTTAATGATTTTGTATTAATCAGGTGCGGCGTCCCGTACACGAGCTCTGTCTGGATCTGGACGAGCGTCTCTCCGAGCGTCAGAACGACCGTCTCAACAGTCACATGATCTACGTGTGTAATCTGTCCACTAAGCCGCATCGCCATGATGACCTGCTCCAGACCTTCAGACAGTTCGGCCACATTCAGCAGGTCACCAGCGCCGCAGAGCATGCTGGGAAACGCAGCAGACACGCCTTCATCGGTGCGTATGAATCCAACAGAGCTTCATTAATATGGAAATTATGTTGCTTTAATTAATGCTGATTAAATACAGTAATGAGAATCATCGTGTGTGTTGTAGAGTTCGAGTGCGCTGAAAGTGCTCAGGCCGCAGTGGGCGTCACCCTCCAGACCGGCAGCAGGAAGTTGTCAGTCTGTCACGCTCTGACTCCGCCCCACATGACCTCATGGACGCACACACCCCCCTTTACTACGGAAACCAGCCCAGAGACGCCAGAGCAGAGAGAGGAGTGTGATGTGAGCGACAGCTGTCAATCAAGCAGAAACGCCTCGATGAAATGTCTCCAGGTGTCGTGTGACCTACAGGAGCCGCTGCTGGAGCGTCAGATGAAGAAACTGGACGCGAGAGTGGGAAAAGTGTTTCGAGCGCTGGAGAGGAACTGCCTGAGCGTCGTGATCCTGCCTGGAGACAGAAGGTACGTCACACACACACCGAGAGAGTCGTGTTTGAGTGTGTGTGTCAGTGTGACTTACGTCGTGTGTGTGTGTGTTCGCAGCGGCGGCGTCCATCATCCCGGCCTCTGCTTCGTTCACATCAAACAGACGTGAGCAGCTGCTGTGACTCCGCCCGGCTCGCCTGTGATTGGCTGAAGTGATTGAGATCATATCACACCTGTGAGCAGATTTTAATGTGTTAATACTGTTCAGAATAAAGAGAGTGGAGATTGGAGCGTGTCTGTCCTGCTGAAAACAGATCTTAACACCGAAGCTCAGGGACCAGTGTCCGCTGATACGTGTTCATACGCGAATAAAAGCATAAATTAAATCCGTTCATCTTATAAAGTGATCGACATGGAGGGACAAAAATCATTAAAAAGATCTTGTTTGTGCTTTTAAAAATGTGAACAAAATGGAAAAGAGCCTAGGGTGTCGAGTTGTTTTTAAAAGTTGAAAAAGAAGATGAGTCAAGACACCCGATTAACACATTATAGATAATAAATAACCTCTTTTTCGTCACAACGATAGGCTAGGACAAAGGATTTAGTGCACACATTTTTAATATAAATTATCACTATATTGTTTGTGAATCTCACAAATATCAGGGGCTGAAGCCACCAAAGTAGCAGATTACTTCGAGGCTATTCTGAGACGTGTCTGAAGCCCGCCATCTTTTGCTTATATTTATTTGCACTCCATTATGGACAAATATATATATCTTTTACTGTATGCTCAAAAGAAGAAAGGACATGAGGGTGTGTAAATGAGGACAGGATTTTCATGTTTAGCTGAACTGTCCCTTTAAGATGAATGTTAAAGTGTGCCCCCTGAAAGCGCCAAATAAACAGAAAGTTAATTCTGCTGCAGTTTTGGACCACACAACACGGACCTCTTCTCATCACACACACACACACACACACACACATCTAAACCACACATGACCTGACAGATATGTTTCATGAGAAATCACGTGTGTCAGACGCGGTTTTGCAAATAAGTGCCAGAGGGGAAAACACATTGTCCTGATTCAGTATCTGCGGTCAGATGAGATGTTGTCAGTGTCGTTATTCTAATTATAATTTTGTAATAAGAAATAAAATGTCTCGGAAAAACACATTTTGTACTGTTACGAGCAGGCAATGTCATAGTTAGGTAGTCATGTAGTAAGTCGTATATAATAATAATAATGAACGTAACTGGTACTTCGTGTGTTAGCGGGGAAGGATTAGCATGCGGGTATAATGTTGATTCTGTTCATCAGGAGCAGTTTCTATTTGTTTCATTAACAGTTCATGTTTGTGTATTTGCCATATTAACACTGAAATGCCACTTTTTATTTTGTATTTTTTGGAAAGACTTATACCAACTTAGTAAATTTAATGTAAAAACAGCCTAACTTTTAGGACTTCTTGAAAATTGGGTCATGGCTTAATGACAAAAGCAGTCGAGAACCACTGGGGTAAATGTTGTTCCATATATGCCTTTAACCCAGAAACTGTAAAGATCAAATGGAAATGGAAAGTGTATTCAGAACACACACTGCACGAAAAGAAGAAAACCCACAAACCCACAAAAGCCTCCTCGTTTCGCAAGACCACTCACATGAAGATCTGCAGGTCAAAATGTGCATTTCTATCATGACAACTAAGCAACTGAGCTAAGTGAGTGGAGTGGGGACGGGATCGGGAAAGGCCGGAACTCAAACTCGGGTCACGCGAGCTGCCCACAAGGCTATCGGCACAGACAATAGGATATTATTTTCAACCTGACTGCAATGTACATCATTCAATACATATTGCCTGTACATACACGAACCTTTATGTTGTCATTGCAGAAGTCAAAAGTCTATAAATCAAATGATTTATTGCATTCACGAAGGAAAGGCTCAGCACTCAGTCGCCTCAATGGTGATCAGTGTCTTTGGGTGGACTGGCCTTAGTGACTCAGGAGTCCTCTCGACTATTCCTAATGTTTCACAGATTTAGGAGCTAGATTTAGCACTAATCTGCTTTGTGAAAACACAATTACTGAAACACACAGCACAGTCCGACCACATTCACACCTTCATGTCTGCATTGCTAAAGCTTTTTTGAGTATGAAAGCTCTCATCTAAAATGAATAAATACGTTTATAACAGATAACACGTCTTTCAAATGGTTCTACTATGTTTGGTTTCTCCCAACAACAACAACAACAAAAAAAAACTAACTAGAAACAAAAACAACACCACATTTCCTTTGTCATAATGCATTGCAAAATCAAGTGCAATGACAAAAGGTTGATTTACGTCTTTTGCTCTAAGATGTAATACGTTTAAAATGTTGCAGACAGATTATCACGCATAAAATACAAAGTAAAAGCACAAAACTCAGAGGAAGATATGAACTTATACTGTACTAAATGCAAAAATACGAAGATCTTATGAAATAATTAAGGCTATCGAGTTTGTTTCCTCATCTGAACAGATTTGGAGAAAAGTATATTACATCACAGTGAACAAGTGCCGTCAGAATGAGTCCAAACACCTGATAAAAACATCACAATAATCCACACCACTCCAGTCCATCAGTTAACATATGAAGTCGTCTATTTATTCTCTATTCAGAAAGAATCGGGAGTGAAATATGCAGAGATCATCCACTTTTTACAATCGAAAACAGTTCTAAACTAATACATGAGTGGATTTTGATGTGAGAGGATAACTGGGGGCTTATTATGGATCATGGACCGTATCTTGTACAGAAGTGACGGTCCGAAGTTAAAAAGAGGGTCGAAACTAATCTTGGACTTATTTCTCAATTCCCCATCATCACTACCTGATGCAGGTTGCATCTTAAACTGAAGTTTAACTAACTGGTCCAAAGGTTTGATGCTGTAGGCTAAATCTCTTTTCAAGCCCTCTATACCTTGTTGAAATAAACCGGCCTTGACCTATATCAGTTTCCTGTTTGTTTGTTTTTTTGCAGTTTGATGCTGCTACAGTTCACCAGATGAAATCTTCTGTTCAATTCTGAAGCATAAATGAATTTGATGTTACTGGTTAAAAAACATTGACGGTTTGTGGTTAAAGCGTTAATTGAAAACGACAAATTAAACGACTTAACAGGTTGGCTTTAGTGCACCTACATCTACTTTTAGTGCATCTACTTGTTTTATTATGTTACCATCTTCCTGTTAAACGGTCATGTTCTCATGAAGACCCACCCCTTCTGATCGGCTATAAAACAGGTGCTGAAACAGACACGATATTTCTTTCACCTCCTGATCAAAGATGGATCTGCAAATCTCAGTTGTTCTTCTGTTTATTCTGGTCGCGGCGGGTACAAAGACAAGCAGTGCTTGTAGTGATCCTGAGCACAAACACGGACCATCACAGCACTCTCACTTTTGTTACGAGTGCACGGGTTTGAATTACTGTGTGAACAAACTGGCGATTTGTCCCACGGGATTTTCCAAGTGCATGACTTCAGCAATCGTGATGGACGTCGGTGAGTCCAATGTGATGGATTTATATTCACTGTTATATCTGACTGATGGAGATGCTGCTGTGATTTACTGGTGCTGAAACTGAGATAAATAACGCGCCAGTGGCGGCTGGTGCAAAAAAAAGAATTAGAGATGCAGGAATAAATTGCTAAATAACAATTTACCAAGTGATGTAATGCTTATTGCTTATCTAAAACATGGAAAATTCAGTCTTTAAAGCATGCCATAGGGATGGGCGATATGGCCAAAAAAATCTCTATTTTTGGGCTGAATGGCGATGTATAATTTGTAACTTAAAAAAATATCTATTTCAATAATTTCCTACAAACAATGTTCATATTGAAGGCTATGAAAACAAACATGAAATTAACCGTGTAGGCTATATTAAGTGCAAAAAAAGGGGTACATTCGAATGGGGCGTTCACACCAGACGCGACTTGCGCGTAGTTGGACGCTTGAACAATTTGAGTTTACTGCGCATGAAATTCCCTTCACAACAGGCGCGAATTCACGCCATGAGGCGCTCGTCTCGTTTCTGCACACTTCCTCTGAATAAACACATCAGCGGGAAAGTAGTTCGAATAAGCTCAATTTGCCGGCTATAGCTAGCTTGTAGTCTCAATATGTGTATATATATTCAGCTCAAATTGAGTAAAGAGCGTTTTTTACAACTTAGCAGATTGTCCGACCTCCTCACTCACTTTCTTCCAAGCAAGAACCTTTTTATCCCTGTTTCTATAAAAGTACGAAGATGTATCGTACGATGATTTTGTCCTCCATCGTTGTTTCGGATTTCTGCCTCCTCTCGCTACGTCATAATCACGTCACTACTAGAGCAAGCTCCTGATTGGTTAGCGCGGCGCAAATCTTCGCAAAAGTTTGGATTTTTCAACTCGCCCGAAACGCTCGATTCGGATGTCTATTCGCGTCTTTGCGTTGACTCAACATGTAAATCACTCGCGCTTAGCGCTTCATTCGCATCTGGTGTGAACGCTGCAACACTACAATCTAAAAACTAAACGTTTCTTTAAAGCAGAAGTTAAATTCACTAAACTAAACATGAAAATAAATAAAAACAAAAGCACAGACTAATTATTAGTCTATTTTGATTACCCTACAATAGTCACTTTACAGTTACCGCTATCATAAAAATACATACGGCACATTTATGTTCGCAAACAGAAAAACAAATATTTTAGCTACATGTATTTTTAGTCCAAAATGGAAATATTTCCTCGACTTTCTAACATGTACAGATGGAGTTTGAAGTGTAAGTTATGCACTGAGGAGATTATTGGATGTCGCTTTAGCTTAAAGATTATAAATAGACACGTTCCCACCAATCGCTGCACAAGTTAAGGTTACGTATGATGACCCTCCTGGAACCCACAGAGACAAGAGCGCATTTAGGCCACGCCCACACCGGTGGGGAAACCAATCCAACCGTCTCCATTGACTTTGTATTGCGTGAGGCCGCCTCCTTGTCATTTCTGACTTATAACAAAAGACAGAACAATGTCTTAAAGCTGCTGTGTGACAAGGTCTACAGCAAACAAGCGAAAAAACCCAGAACTAAGTTTTTATAAGCTGTCGAACCGTAAAAGCCAGTCTTTAAGGAGACAAAAGTGGATACAGGCAATAAGACGTGAAGCGTCAGCAGGAAGAATGGGTAAATTTGGGGATCCTGATCCTGCAATAAACATTTTGTCACTGTTAAGTCAAATATCAAAATGTCAGTTTTATATATTATATAGAATAGCGTATATCCAAAGGCAGGACAAACAGCCTAGCAGTGACAGCTAGCGTAACGTGACTGATAAAATCCGTCCCTTGCTCAGTTTGGTGGTGCGTCGCCCTATTGCCCTGATGAAGAAAATTCAATCACAGAACAGTGTATTTAATTAGCTGTTTCAGTAACAATAAAATTTGTATTAAAAATGTTCTGCTTTGCAGCGGAGATGATGCTTTATCAGACAGACTTTTCACTGCTTCTTTCTAGTGTGTTCCCATCAGAGCACTGTGCAGAGTAACTAGTCTCTCCTGTATCATTTGCGTTTTTAGGTGGAACCAGTTTGAAAATTAAGAAAAAAGAATGTATTGATGAATGTCAGAATGGTTCCATTAACTATGGTGTATCAAAGATGGCTTACTCCTGCTGCGACACTGACTTTTGTAACACCAGAGATGCTCCAGGTATTGTGCAAATACAGTAAACACTCATTTTACTGTCAAGAAAAACAAACGTGAAAAACCGATAGAGCAGCTGAAGGAGTGTTATTTGATTAGAAAATAATTAAGGAATACTGGTTTTCCTCCGGTAGATCCCAGACTGAACACTCCCAATGGAAGGACGTGTTATTATTGCGATGGACGGAGCTGCTCAAACACAGTCAGCTGTTCAGGAAGTGAAGACAGCTGCATTACAGCGACAGGTGAGAATCTGGAAAAGATTAAAGTCATTATTTGTCCATTTTACATATACCAATGGCCAACTCAATAGACTGACTAAAGCTTTGTTGTCTTTCTTTTCACCAGTGACGAACAGAGGACACCAAATGCTTTTAAAAGGCTGTATCACTAAATCTATTTGTGGTCTCCTAAAATGCTCTTTTATTCAGGATCTCTCATGCTGTGAGGGGAACCTGTGTAACGGTGATAACAGCGACACACAGGCCGTCACCCAGGGCTTCACATATAACGGTGATAAAAGTCTGAACCAAAGCGTCACCCAGAGCTTCATCCAGAGCTTCATGTATCACAGTGCTAAGAGCGCCACCCAGAGAATGACGTATAAGAGTGACACCTAGAGAATGACGTATAAGAGTGACACCCAGAGAATGACGTATAAGAGTGACACCCAGAGAATGACGTATAACGGTGCTAAGAGCGCCACCCACAGCTTCCTGTTCTCTGCTCTCCTACTTCCTGCTGCACTGATTCTACAATGAGACACGCCAAAGTAAAACTCAACTCATCTGTTGGCTTTTCATGAGTTTGTAAAACATTTCCTGTTTAGCTATAGATCACAAGAGAGAAATAATTGGATATGATGATCAATAAAATATTTCACAAATGCTTTTGTCTGTTATTTTATTCAATATCTCGTGTGCTAGCATAAGCACAACTAGCATAAGAGGTACACAGGGAGCCGTAACACATCATGTGATGAGATCAATTTGTTTCTTAAATTGAGTTGATTAGATTCAGTATTGATTTATTTGTAAAGACTTCAATGTCAGATTTTCTTAAGGTAAACTATACAACCCTCTCAAGACGGTACTTCAGTATAACCTTAAAGGTTAAAATGAACAACAGAGCCCAAACTATCAAATACAATTTCTATTCATTTTCAGATAAAAATGACTAATTATATTAAATTGCACATAAAGAGCCCACATTTATAAACTGAACTCCCTTTATGAGTTAACAGACTCTGAATATCAAAATGCTTAAAGGAACTCACAATAACAGACTTGACTATTTTGAGTCACTGACAAACACATTTTAAGTTTTTACTGAGTTAATAAAAAAAAAGGAAGTCTCAGCTTTCTAATTTGTCGTCTAAATATAACCATTTAAATGGCTCTCGACATATGCTTAGGCTACATCACAAAATCAAGACACCAGGTAACAAGTTAAATGAAAGAATAGGCCTTCTGTACATTAAGTTATACTCGTTTTTCTAACTAGCAAGCTAATGCCTTTCCTGAGGTAAAATACCTTGTTAAACCGTTTGATTGACGTGTTTCCGTGATTAAGACACTAGCGAGATATTATACTTTATTAAATTGTATTTTGTATCTTCCAACATACCTTGAGACGTTCATCCGTGTTTATTTCGTGCTGTAACAATCAGTAAAGAGGGCGCGATTACCGGTTCACTCGCTTCCGATCAATAGGTTCAACCCTATTTGGACTTCCGTTGGACTTGGATCTTCGCGTAAATAAGAGTGACATCTTGAGGACAAAACTGGTAATTACAGGATCAACTTGTATGTATATTTAACAAAATAGTGTACCTCACACCAAGTATGTCTAGGCTGTTTTTGGTTGTGTAACACTGGATCATGTTGATAGTGATTCTCTACATGATAATTAATCTGATGCAACAAAATACTTGTGTCTGAAAACATTTATTCTTTAGGCAGAGACTCTAAAACAACTTAATCACAATTCACCACTTTTCATTGAACAAAAGATTTAAAATATAAAACTAGATTAACACAAGATCAAATTCTGGTGGTCAAAATTGTTGGATGATGTAATAAAATGTCTGATTTGAAGCACATCAGCGCGGGTCAGATGATCAAACTCGCATTTAATACCAGTACAAGACATCAATGCGTTTCACACGGTGTGCATTAGTTTTGGACCCCTGTATCATGTGAATCATGATCCGAACACTGCAGCGTGAATCACTCACTCAAACTGAATCGACTCAATGAACAGCCCAACACAGACGTACTAAGAAAGACTCTTTAATTTCATCTCCCCTGGAAAAGGGAACATTTGAACATTTCATACAAAAAAATACAAGGATTTGAACAGGACATTCATGATGACATCATTAGACATTCTTTGACATGTCATTTCTTTTCTTTTTCTTTTTTTTTCTCTCTCACTGGTAATCTGAAGGAACTAAAGACGAACAAACCCTTACGAGGAATAAATAAACCTGCAGGACACGTCGAGTGTTAAAATGAGGGAACGTTCTGGGAAACCGCGGTAAAATACTCTCACACACGCACGCACACACACACACACAGGAAATGGCTCAGTAACTTCAGCACCTTTAAAACGCTCTGAACTTCGGCCACGTAAGGAGAGGTCACAGGAGGTCACAGGAAGTCACAGACGACACGCCGGGCGTCAGGAGTTAAGTGCAGTCTTCTGATTGGCTGTTGGAGACGCCTGGGCTGAGCGAGGGTCCCGATTGGCTGCAGAGCTCTCGCTACCAAACCCGAGGAACGTCAAAGAGCGTCGGTGGCGTTTCAGAAGCTGCGTGAGAGAATCAAACACGAGTTCAGCGGACGAGAGTAAACCTCTGTACGTCAATAAGAACGCTCACCGTCTGACTTCCTCTTCTTGTGCTTGCGGCTCCTTTTACCTTGACTCTGATTGGCTGAGGACTCCTTGGGCTCCGCCTCCACCTGCACTGGGCTCACAGAGGCTCCGCCTTCAGGCCTGAACAAACAGCAGCCGATCAGAGGATGGGACAAGACATCACCTGAGCGAGTTAAAGGGGCGGGGCACTTACTGCAGTCTGGGCCAATCACAGGACGCCTCGGAACTAGCGACATCAGCATAAGTTTGTGAGCAGCTTCCTGTGACACCGGCAGAGAAAGTGAAATTAAACATCTCCGGTTATAATAAAATCTCTGGTTATAATAAACTATAACGACAGTTGAAGCAGATGACGACAAAACTGCACTTATAATAAACAGAGCGATATCGTGCGCTGGTGTGGACACTAATATTTTTATTATGGCTAGCATTATTATAGTTGAAATTATCGTTATAGTTCATTGTCGTGGATGTTAATACACTGATCGTTATCATTCTTTAATATCGATGATAATATAGATCATTATTGAGGATACAACTATAGTTATTGAAGATTGTTATCGTTATAGTTCGTTATTGAGGAAGCCGCTATAGTCACAGCTGTGGGCGTGAATGAAGCGGACACTGACCGTCAGTCTTGATCTTCTTGGCGCTGCAGTAGGTGGTCCAGCTGCTGTCAGCCTCATGATTCTGCTCCTCCAGAGACGGACTGATGCTCCTCTTGACCGCATGCAGCCTGAACACACACAGGGTCACATGACTGACCGACCGACCAACTGACTGCATGTTCTGTGTCTGGCAGAGATGCTCAGACTCACCGGCTGGTCGTCATGGCAGTGGCGCTGTAGGAAGTGTCCGCCCAGCCGTCGGAGGCCCACTTCCTGCTGGAGCAGGTGTTCTTCTGCCTGGCCTGCAGGTACTCGGCGTAGGTCTGGATGCGGTAGCTCTCGGCGTAGCGGCTGGTGTTCATGGCTGCGCACAGACAGACGTCAGGATATATGACATCACACCAAAACATCAGCGGCTCTGAGTGTCTTACCTATCTGAACCTGCTCCGTCTGACTGAGAGACACGAACGCAGACGTGTCGTCGATCCACGACACCTGGATGTTACCTGAGACACCACAAACAGATCAGCATACACACTGAGAGTGTGTGTGTGTGTGTGTGTGTGTGTGTGTGTGTGTGTGTGTGTGTGTGTGTGTGTTACCAAAGGCGCTGAAGAGCTGGTACAGGTCACTGGTCTTCCACTCTTTAGGGAACGTGACGTACAGGACGTGATCTCTCTTGGGCTGCACTGGATAGACATGATAGACGGACAGATAAATAAACAGACAGACAGATATTGAGTATATATATATATATATATATATATATATATATATATATATATATATATATAATGAGTGTGGCTCTTACGGTCAGGTCCACTCATGTTCAGGTAGGGAATGTCAATCACCCTCATCAGGAATAATCTGGAAAACATATGAACTCAAATCAGACCAAGATCAGATGTGCGTGCGCGCATGCGTCTGAGAGTGTGTGCTGCTCACTTGTTGTAGAAGGGTTCGAGGAGTTTGGAGCGAGCAGAGATGTGACTCTTTGGAGGAGTGAGGAAAGACCCTGAGAGCAGAGAGACCAACATGACAGTTCAGACGGAGCTCTGATTGGACGAGCTGATCTGAAGCCACACACACACACACACACACACACACACACACACACACACACACACTCTCACCCAGATGGTTTGCCATGGAGATGAAGCACAGTCCAGTGATGAAGGCGTCGTAACCTGCTTCATGAAGCTGCTCTGTGGACGTGTCATAACTCCGGAGGCCTTCAGGACACTCTGAACACAGGAAGAACATGTGACGCCTGCTGCTGAATCATGGCGTGTGTGTGTTTTAATAAGCTGTGTGAGTGTGTGTGTGTGTGTGTGTGTGCGCGAGTGTGCGTGTGCGTGTGCGTGAGATTCTGTGTGAGTGTGCGAGTGTGCGTGTGCGTGAGAGTGTGTGTGAGTGAGTGTGCGTGTGTGTGTGAGAGTGCGTGTGTGTGTGAGAGCGTGTGAGTGAGTGCGTGTGTGTGAGAGCGTGTGAGTGTGTGAGTGAGTGAGTGAGTGTGAGTGAGTGTGTGTGTGTGTGTGTGTGTACCAGTGGTGGGAGATTTGAAGGGTTTCTCTCTCAGCTGTTTGTGCAGTTCAGCCAGTGATGTGTTGCTGATGACCTCCTGCACACAAACACTTATTAAAACACACACACACAAAACACACACACACTAAACACACTTATTAAAACACACCTTGAAGGGCTGCGTGGACGCCATCAGCTTGGTGTCCAACAGCCTGAAACACACAGACAACACAGCGTGAGCAAACAAAACGCTAGCAGACACACACGAGCGACGATCATGTGATCAGTTTACCTGGGAAACACAGACATGGCCACCTCCTTAAAGTCATCCAGCTCCTGCAAACACACACACACAGCTCATGAGACTGTCATACATCACCCAATCCCACAATCCTCCAGCGCGTCGTCACGGTTACCTCAGGCAGCGTCACGCAGAACTGATGGATGGTGTGCATGACGTCCAGCAGCATGTTGTGACCCACCACCAGTTTACCCTGCGTCACAGAGGTTTATGAACAGATGATCGTTCTCTTCCATTAAAGATCAGAATATTCTGCACAACGAGTCTTTCACAACAGGATTCAATTACTGATTTAGTTACTGAATGAGAGATTCCTAGGAAAAAAAAAAATTGTACTAAGAATATTTTGTGTGTGTGAGACTCACAGATTTGGAGATGGCTCTAATAACCCTAGAGAAACCCACAGCGTCGTTCAGCTCTTCCTGTAACAACAGATCACTGAAGTGAATGAGCTGATGAGGTCATGAAGGTGTGAAGTCTGAGACCATGTCATGTGACAACTAGGGATGCTGTATCCGGTATCTGATTCAGATACCCAAAATACTGAATATCGGCCGTGTGTGTGTGTGTGTGTGTGTGTGTGTGTGTGTGTGTGTGTGTGTGTGTGTGTGTGTGTGTGTGTGTGTGTGTGTGTGTGTGTGTGAGAGACACACCTGCTCTCTCTGCTGTTTCTGCTGCTCTCTCCTCCTCCTCTCCTCTTCATCCACCTTACTGATCTGGATGAAACGCTCCTTCTGAACACACACACTGTATGAGAGTTTGTTTACGGATATAATGTTTATGAATGCATGCGTGTTTGTACCTTCTCTGTCTCCAGCGTCTCCACGTGAAGTTTAGGAAACCTGAAACAACAACGGCACCAGATGAGTGGAGACACTGAGCAGATGATCACACACACACACACACACACACACACACACGACGTACTTTGAGTTGAGCGTCTGATAGATGAGCTTCCTCTGAAACCTGAGACACAGGATATTAACACTTATATTTAGATCACATCTCTATTACTCACAAATTAACAAGACATTTCATTAGAATAAATGGGTGCGAGTCTGACCCAGTGCAGGGCTCCAGATCCAGAGTCTGATCAGAGCTCTTCAGGAGAGCGTCCACCTTCTGCCTGAACACACACATCATCTTAGCAAATGCTTTTACACAGTAGAGGAAAACTGAGCCAAAACAACGTTTACAGTGTAAAGAGCTCAATTATGAGGCAGTTAGACCAGTAAACAAGCAGGTGTGTGTGAGAGACTCACTCCACGGTCCTGATGAAGTCTCTCTGGTCCTCAGGCACGCTGCAGACGCCTGTTCCCGAGGGGGGCGTGTATGTAGCCGGCCCCGCCCCGTTCATCTGACTCCGCCTCTCCTCATACTGCTCCCTCAGCTGAGACTCCTCCTCCCGCGTCAGGTACGGGATCCCTACAGCAACCACAGCTGTCAGTCACACTCTCAGCAGACAAACAATCACAAGACAGCAAGTGAGAACACATACCGCTGCGGAAGACCTTGTTGAAGTCGAAGCCCTGGCTGGCCAGGAAGTCAATGCTGGAGCTCTAGAGGAAGATGACCCAGAGTCAGATTCATGTGTTCACGGATGACTAGCGGCGCAGGACGAGTCTCTCACCTGACAGATGAACTTGATGTCTGGAGACGTGCGGCTGAAGGGCTTGGGGAAGATGTAGAAGTTGAAGGCTCTAGTGATGTACCTGCAGGACGGAGACACAACAGGTTCAGATAGAACTCTGGGTAACGCTGTAGAGACACTGGCGTGACTGCGGTGCAGAGCTCACTCACGTCGACTGGCTCTGGTCGTATCTGAAGGTGCAGATGCCGAACTGGAAGAGCAGGAAGTTCATGGAGTGCTGCGGGAAATATTAACATGACATGAAACCTCCAACTCACAGGGGTGGAAACAACGGTCTGATCATCACAGGCCCGGTTTACAGCTTACGATGCGTTCTGGTCAATCGGATCACAAGCATACGACGCTAAATACAGGTGTAAACAGGGTCTAAAAGGTTTTGAACTTGTCCACTTCTAAAGGAAGTCAAAAACGCATCATAACACCATGTGTAAACAGGGCCAAAGTGCATTACAGAGTTTAATAACCAAACATCCAATGCGTTACATCTCAGATTTGCTGAGTTTAAACTTCTGCATTATCCATTTTTAACAGATCATTTTTGTTTTCACCATGAAGTCGCAATATATGTGGGAAGGAACTGATCATCAATTAGTCTTTACTACTAGTTACAGCACCAAATAGACATGAATGAACATCAGAAGGAATGTTGATTCACACACAGAAAAATACCATTTTACAAGTTCAAGTCCACCGCCATTAATCTAACTCGGCAGATTCGGCGTTATGATTGGTCAGATCGCCTGTCAATCAAACCCCTTTACATAAATACAATCAATAAAATACACAAAAAGGCATTTATAAAGGAAATAAATTGCACCAGTTGTGTCGAATATGGTGATTATATCCAAAGAAATCCCCAAAACGACTGGCAAGTCACAATTAAACAGCACATGACTATCAATTAGCGATGTAGAAGGCGGGGCTTATTCAACCATATTGCGCGTCGCACTTTCTCCCATTCATAATGCCATTTGGGTGCATCTAAAGTCTCAGATCAGAAACACGAGTGTGTGTGAGAGTGTGTGTGTGTGTGTGTGTGTGTGTGTGTTCTTACCTTCCTCAGTTTGGTGTATCTCTCCTCCGGTGTGTCCAGTCCATTGGTCAGAGCGCTGACTGACGGCCCATCACTGATTCCTACAACATCACACGCATGCACAGCATCAGCACACAAACACAGTGCTATCAAACAAGCAGTATTAACACACAGTCGCGTGTATGAAGCACTGACCTGTGAACTCTCCGTCTATGGAGATGAAATCCGCCTCCTGCACCGCGTTACACACCTCTGGAAGAACCTCCTTAAAATCTGCACCATACAAGATTGATAAACATCAACACACACAACTGAACACAATCACGCTCGCACACATCGCTAGCATACACTCGCGAGCACGCACAGCATCACATTAGCACGCGCGCTCGCGAGTGTATGTCTATCCGGGGATCTGCGTGTGGCTTTACAGCGATGTATTTCGTTAATTTTATTGTCTTACTCTGTCTCGTGACCTCCATCCTCTAAAGCAGCGAAATACACAAACACACACACACTGGAAGCTTTAACCCTGGCCGCCGGAAACACTCACTCGCACTTCCGGTCCCTGTCTGTGCCTGCAGGAGGCGCTGTGAGGCCCACTGAGGCTGACGCGTTCAAATGTCTCTGTAATTATTTTCATATATTCATCCAAATAATTCAAACATGTATGATATAAATTAAAATCCGTTCAAGTGATTTCTGATAAATAATTAAATGGAAAATTATTGTCCAGTGATCAGAAGCGACTGTGATTGGTTCATCCTGCTCAGCGCAGAGAAAAGTAACAACTGTCAACTTTGATTTACATTCAATTAAAAATACACAGGAATTATATTTAGTAGACTAAATATTATTTAGAACCATCTTACAAGTGCCTCAGTGTCCCGTGGTGATCCAGTCGAGCAGGAATCTGATAAATCTAAATATTTTATAATCAAGCCAAAAAAGGTGCGGTTTTCTGTTTACATTAAGGCGAATTAAGGCGAATGTAATTCCAGCGCGAGGCTCTTTAACGGCCGTGTGAGGTAAGATTTAATTAGGTCAACATTTAATATATGACAACTGTTTTTCGACTGAAATGTTAAATGACCGACAGTAACACCTAGTGATGCAAACTTGACTCTTTTTGTCAAAGTTTGCCGTTTTTAACTGAAAATAGCCGATCATTTTCGATTAATGTAATGTAATAGTGAATGTGTGCTTATTATTATTATTATTATTATTAAAACACACACACACACACAAATAATTATTTAGAAATTGTTTATAATACATTTTCTTAAATTAAAAAAAAAATTAAATTCATTTTAAATAAAGGGCTGTTACATTTGTGTTGATATGATTTACATAAAATAAAAAATAAAAAAATCAATCATCACCGTATAATCATGGTTTATAATTTGAGCTGCGGGTCGGATTTCGCGGGAAATGTCAGTTTTACGTCATTCCTCTTTTCGAGGTTACGCGCAACATCCGTAAACAAAAAGTGGAAAGTCCAACGCGTTAGTGAAGTTTTTCAAAACTCATGTGAACTAAAATTATTTGCCCTGCATCACAATGTGCATACTGTCCACCCTATCTGCACTAAATAGTTTTGAAAATTACTAATGTTTATACTATTTAGGATGGATAGTATGCACATTGGGGCAGGCACGGTCTTTTGAAGCGAAATACTTGCGACACCTGCCGGTGGAAACTGTGTAAATACAACGAAAACTAAATATGCATAGACACCTTTTACAAACCAGTCATAGTAAAGCACATCAAAAGTTAAACTGTAATGTGTGTGTTTGAGCTGGGGATGAAATGGAGGAACCCAGAAAATCCCAAATGATGTGTGCGTAGATGGTGTTGTTAGTGTACCGTGCGTTCACTGTCGACTCCAGTCATGCGACGCTGCTCAGAAACCACTTAGCAGGTGGAGCGCTAGTGATGTCACGCTGTGGGTGGAGCGACTGGGTGTCTGGACCAATCAGTATAAAGAAACCTTCCGCAGGGAGCAGATCAACGGCAGGTAACATTTCTACAGTCATTTACATCTAGACACGCCCCTTACTGTTGATTGGCTCAGTCTATCTCCTCCCTCATCATGAGTGGACACGCCCCTGACTAGTGATTGGCTTGCTCTTTCTCCTCCCAGAGATCAGGTAGAAACCATATAGAGACTGGTTTGGTCACTGACAACACGCTGACAGACAAGACAGCAGGTGACTTTTGATATGAAACACAGTCTCAGCTGTCAAATTATGCCAATTTTATTTATGCCAAATACCGTTTTGGCGCTCTTTAATGTATGGTGACAGATCGCTGTAGAACCGATCATCTCTTCTTCTTTACTACTAGTTACACCACCAAATAAGCATGAATGAACATCAGAAGGTATGTACAGCTTACTGAAATGAATCCTGACTCACGTAATCCTTCAATGAGTGTTTCAACTGGGGAAATATGTCAATAAAACAGCTTGAGAACATTGTCATGTAAAGCAATTCAATGAGCATGTTAGCTAAAAAAAAAAAAAAAAAGATATATATATAGTACTATATACCTTATAGAATAAGATATACCATATATATATATAAACATAAAGGCATTTAATGTATGTCAGTTAACTAAAAAAAATTAACTCTAGAGAGGAGAATTTTGCTAAGTATATGCACTACATATTTTTACTCTTATATTGTTAAAAAAAATATATAGTATATTATTATTATTATTATAAAAACTGTGTTATATTGTATAAGAATAAGTTGCTGTAACCTTTAATAATAACCAGCTGACAGGTATCCTTGAAAAATTAACATGTGTACCTGATATTTAGACACATTAATTGATATTGAATCCAGATCAGAATCGAATCGCAAGCTTATTTATCGAATTTAATGATTCGCAAAGGTTTGGAAGCTCCACATTACAGTTCACAGACTCGACAAACACTGAAAGCCTGTGGTGTGTTTCGCTTTTAAATCAAAACGCTCCGGTGTTCTCGTTCATCTGTTTATATATTTAAGATTTGGATTCACAATTAAATGAAATTGAACTACAAATACACTGACACGGCGCGCTTGTGTGTGTAGTTTAGAGACGCTCCCTCGCCGCGGCCCCGCCCCTCCAGGAAGGCGGAAGTGTGACGTGTGTTTGTGCGGTTGGTGCGGCGTGTGTTCTGCTCTGAGCCGCTCCGTTTCTGCTCGCTCTGCTTCGGTTTGGTTTGCTTCGGTTCTCCCGGGATGAGCTGGTCGCTGTAGCGGGTCGGTGATGCTGCAGCGGGTTCGGGCGCAGCTCCGGCAGGTGGCGGATCAGATGGCGAGAAGACCCGAACTGTGCTGCGGTGCGATACTGCTTACCTGCGCGCTCATCCTGCCCATAACACTCACCTGCAGGTAAATATACAATAATACACCACATATGCAGTAATATATACCATAAAGAATAATATATAACATACACTACCAGTGAAAAGTTTGGAAACGGTAAGATGTTTTTAAAAGAAGTTTCGTCTGCTCACCAAGGCTGCATTTATTTAATTAAAAATACAGTAAAAACAGTAAAATTGTGAAATATTATTAGTTTAAAATATCTGTTTTCTATGTGAATATATAGTAAAGTGTAATTTATTCTCCAGTCTTCAGTGTCACATGATCCTTCAGAAATCATTCTGATATGATGATTTGATGCTGCTGTTGTAATTGTACAAAAATATTTGTGTACAATTTTTTTTTTTTTCAGGATTTTATCTGAAATAGAATCTTTTGTAACATTATAAATGTCTTTACTGTCACTTTTGATCGATTTAATGCATCCTTGCTGAATAAAAGCATTAATTTCTTTCATTTCTTTTCAAAAAAAGGAATCCTGGGGCGAAAAAAGTACTGTTTTCAACACCGATAATAATCATAAATGTTTCTTATATCATTATATTAGAATGATTTCTGAAGGATCATGTGACACTGAAGACTGGAGTAATTCAGCTTCGATCACAGGAATAAATATATATTCACACAGAAAACAGCTGATTTACATTGGAATAATATTTCACTGTTTTTACTGCATTTTTAATTAAACAAATGCAGCCTTGATGAGCAGACGAAACTTCTTTTAAAAACATTAAAAATCATACTATTTCCAAACTTTTGACTGGTAGTGTATATACGGTTTTATATAATATAACACATACTGCAGCTGAATATACTATAACACACGACATATACAGTAATATGAACCAACAGAATGATATATAACATAGGTAAATGCACAATAATACATGACTTTTATCGCTAAAAGTTGGGAATAATTAAGATTGTTTTTGAAAGAAGTCTCTTCTGCTCACCAAGACTACGTTTATTTGATCAAAAATGCAGTAAAAATAGTGAAATATTATTCCAATGTAAATCAGCTGTTTTCTATGTGAATATATATTTATTCCTGTGATCGAAGCTGAATTACTCCAGTCTTCAGTGTCACATGATCCTTCAGAAATCATTCTGATATGATGATTTGATGCTCAAGAAACATTTATGACTATTACTCTCTCTTTTTCTCTCCGTCTCTTTCAGTCGGGCGAAGAACGTGGTGGCGTTGGCTCGTCCTCCGGTGCGGTTCTTCCCTGCGGAGGTTCCGGTGGAGGATCTGTTCCTGGGTCAGATAGAGGAAGCGGATCGTCTGCGGGAGGAAGCTGACGTCTCGCTGGTGTTCTATTACGCCCCCTGGTGCGCTCACTCCATCACTGCGCGACAGCACGTCCAGCAGGTGGCGCTGCGGCTGGCGGGACAGGTGAGACGGGTTCTGACCCGTTTAATCACCACAGCTATACTCACCGAACACTCCTTTAATGAATTATCACATGTACTTGTCTTGCATTGCGTAACAGTCAGTAATGAAGAACAGAAGTCTGCAGTTTCCTGTCTGTGATGATGTGTTTCCTTGGTGTGCAGGTGCAGTTTGTAGCTGTGAACTGTTGGTGGCATCAGGGCAAGTGCAGAAAGCAGAAGAGCTTCTTCCAGTATCCTGTCATTCATCTGTACTACTGGAGGTAAACACACGATTACAGTGGCGGTACATGCGTTCTCCATCATAAACACACATAATAACTGTGTGTGTGTGTGTGTGTGTGTGTGTGGAGGTTCGGTCCGATCGAGTACAGAGGTCCGGTTCAGTCTGAGTATCTGGAGAGTTTCATTCAGAGGGTTTCTGCTCCGCTAACATACCTGCCCACCCGTAGAGCCCTGCACACCTTCATCACACACCAGCAGGTACAACACAAAAACAACTGTTTATTATTATCATTGTATTGATTGGTTCTCAATCTTAACATTATGAACACACAGAGCATAATATATATATATATATATATATATCTTCTTATATAGTTATTTAGTACATAATATTGTATATTTTTAAATAATTAAATTTTTTAAATACTAGTGATAATAGTAATATTAAAAACTTGAATTAAACTGGTTATAATAATAACAATATTGGAGTTTTTCTATAATTTTAGATTGTTTTTTGTTTTATTAAAGCTTGCATAACACTGCTAATAATAATAATATAATCTTAAAGGACATGAATTGAACTATGAGCGGGACTTTTATTTTGAAATCTCAGACAACTCCAGCACCTGAGCATCAGAACAGTCACTCTCTGTCTTCATCAGTTCTCTGTATCCGTTCTAATCAATTATTAGACAGCTTTTGAGTGAAGAAAGCAAAAGGTAAAATAAGAAAGAGTAAGAAAAAGGCAAAATTGTCTTTGAATATCTAATAAACGTTTAATTTCACAAACCTTGCAAGCTTTGGTGAATCCAGGTGTGAAATCTTCTGAACTGTGTGTATGTGTGTGTGTGTGTGTGTGTGTGTGTTTGTGTATGTGTGTGCGCGCTCCAGCAGGGTGTGGTGGGATATTTCCAGTTTAACTCGTCTCCTCAGCCTGCCGCTTACATCACCTTCCTGTTATCTGCTCTGCACGCGCTCAGACGAGGTACTGCCACTATCATCCCTCACACATCACTAATGCACAACCTATGAGGTCTGACACGCTGCCTTCTGATTGGTGCAGATCATCAGGGGGCGGTGCGGTTCGCTGTGGTGACCAATCAGGCGGTGGCAGAGGGCGTTTCACTCAGGGAAGATGAAAGTGTGTATTTACACCGGCGTTTGAACAGCTCGCTGGTGAGTTGATGATCACACACACCCTCGTTCTGATACACTCATACAGTGAAATTCTGTTTCTGAACGCAGGTTTTCCCGCGAGCGCAGAGGAACTTCACTGTACAGGCCGTCTGTGATTGGGTGTTTGAGAACAGAGAGAGCGTCATTCACTGGATTCAGCCAACAGGAGCGAAGAGTTACTCACTGGAGGCGGAGCTACAGAGAGGCCCCGCCCTCCTGACCTTCCTCCCACACAATCCCCTCACAGCCAATCAGCTGCTCAGCCAGGTACCGTCAGCAAATATTATAACATGTTTTCCAGGTATG
This sequence comes from Elopichthys bambusa, assembly GCA_037101425.1. Classification (NCBI taxonomy): domain Eukaryota; kingdom Metazoa; phylum Chordata; class Actinopteri; order Cypriniformes; family Xenocyprididae; genus Elopichthys; species Elopichthys bambusa. The sequence goes on along the minus strand of CM074436.1, from coordinate 40,399,429 downwards.
TTTTATAATTATTTGTATGACTTTTAAGGATTTTTTTTTTTTAAGTTGTGGATATGATGGATACTAGGGCTGGGGCGATATGTAAAAAATATTTTATCGATAATCGGCTTAAAAATTATTGCGATATCTGATAATGTTGTCTACCCGAGCCCCGCCTCTGCCCCGCCCCAGTCGGAGACTGCGATTCAGTAAGCTTAATTTCATTGAAGGTTTTTCTGTTTTTAGTTTGTGCTTTTATATAAAACATGTTATGTTAGTGTTGTTAATAATTTCCACACAGCTCTTATCAAGTGTTCGAAATGAATTTCGTTGAGTTTAACAGTGCTCATTGTGAAGGGGATTGTCAGAATGAGAAATGCATGTTGATGCATCTTGCCTATTTTTTCATAAAGTCCGGCGTTTCTCTTTCACTTTTGGTGTTGTCGCCTGAGCAGACAGGTTTCATGATGATAGCTAGGCCTGCGTTTAATTTCCTTCATTTTAACGTGTAGCGCTGTTTTTTTTAAACATGTAGTTAAGCTATTTGTTTTTTGTCAAAAAAGGATTAAAAACAAATTTTGTTTTTAAAATGTTTTTAAAGTTTATAGGCCTCTTATAACGAAATAAAAAATGCGGCATTATTTATTTGGAAAAAGAATGTAGTTTGTGTATTTTATTTTTTTTAATTGATTTTGATAATGAACAGGCTGCAGTGCTAATTGACATGTGCAATCTCTATAAAAAGTTTTAAATATGGATATTTTTCTTACACAAACGCTTCAGAAGGCCTTCATTAACCCCCTGGAGTCTTTAGAATTTGGGCCACCATCCACTCCCATTATAAAGCATGGATTAGCTTGGACATTATTTAATATAACTCCGATTGTGTTTGTCAGAAAGAAGAATGTCATATTCACCTAGGATGGCTTGAGGGTGAGTAAATCATGGGATAATTTTCATTTTTGGGTGAACTATCCCTTTAATGCCCTGTTAAGCCTATATATAGTATTTAAAGCTCCTTTCGTTGAAGGTTGCTTTATTATTGGCTCTTAATGACCTTCATACTTGTCGGTTCATCTCTTGTATGCGGTTTGCTTTGGATTACTCGAGAGTAACTCTCAAAACTAATCCGGTGTTTGTGCCTGAAGTGTGCCTTTTTCCTCAGAAGTGTGGCTTCATCGCTTGTGCCCTGTCCATGCATTGCGTCACACGTGAATTTATCCGTGATAGAGATGATAATCCAACATCTCTACTGGTTGACAGATTTATACCGGTATATCGCCCACCCCTAGTAACGTAGATGTTTCTGATCGGGGTCACATGACGCTAAAACCTATAGAATTAAACCTGAAGAAGACTAAAGCAAACTTGCAGTGTTGTTCTAGCAGATGTTTGGCAATGAAGTGTTTGTGGATCACATGACCGGTGTCTTCTGTCTGTGTCAGGTGACTGATGTGGCGTTGCGTTATCACTCCTGCTGCGGCTCTGAGGATGGAGCGTCTCCTGTCCCGCGCTGCTGTCAGTCACTGCTGGTGTCCGGATGGACATCTGCCGACTCCGGCGGTAAAACGAGCGCCTGTGAGCTGTGTGTCAACCGCTCTGCTCCCGTCTCTCACTGCTGGGCTCTGGGTCTGTATTTGGGGCACGCCGAGCTCTCCGGCACCTCCTGCAGGAGCGTCCAGAGCTCATACAGTCCGTTCGGCCAGTTCAGCGTCTGCTGCAGGAGTGTCCCGAGGCCCCGCCGCTGCCCGCTGCCGCTGGACTCCATCACTGGCCTGCAGTGCCGCACAAACAAGACTCTGCGCTTCTACCTGCTGGACGCGGAGCTCAACTGGCCGCTGGCGCAAAGACTCGGGGCATCCGGCAACCACAGCGGCCTGCCCTTCATCACCATCATCAACCTCAGAGACGAGACGCACTACGTGCTCAAGCACACCGACTCACTGGGTACAAACACTGAACACACTCACACACACAAACACACTGCACCAGTAATAATCGTTGTTCTCTCTTTCTGTGTCGAGCAGAAGATTTCATCCAGAACTTCAGTGTGTCCTACAGTCCTTTACACAGACATCTGGTGGGACACAAACAACATCAGCACACTCAATCCCTCATACAGGAAGTGACCTCAGACAGCTTCCTGGACACCGTCATGGACTCTCAGAGGGTTCTTTTTAATGCTTTTATTTAACGTAAAGAGAGGGATGTAGAGAACACAATCAGCCTAATACAGCGTAGAAAATGAATTATTAGGAATTCACACCAAGAATGATGACTATATTAGCGTCCAATAACTGTGATCTTCTCTGTGTCTCATCAGGACGTGCTGCTGTTGTATTATTCGGCCTGGTGTGGCTTCTGCTCGCTCCTCAATCACGTGTTTCTTCAACTGGCCCGTCTGTTCCAGGGAAACGGCGCCCTCACGGTGGCCAGGTGTGGAACTGCACCTGCAAACACTTCACATGACCGTATATTCAGCAATAATGTGTGTTTATTACTGTGAGTTAGTATTTGTGTTCTTGTTGTTTTCAGAGTGAATGTCGGCCGTAATGATCTGCCCTGGGAGTTTATGGTGGATCATCTGCCCTCCGTGCTGTTCTTCCCCCGACACAGGTTCACGATAAAGTCTCTTTTCCATATAGTGAAAATATTCTCGCACACTTCTCTAAATCGTGACCGTCTCCCACAGGAAGCAGATGAGTGTCAAGTTTCCAGAAAACACGCCCATGACTGTTCCCAACCTGCTGCGGTTCGTTCTGCAGCACTCTAGCTACGCCCCATGGGAGGAGTCAGGCAACGGGGCGGAGTCCGTGCCCCTGCTGGGGGCGGAGCTTCATAGCCTGCAGCGTGAAGTGTTTTCTCTGCATCGAGCTCGAGAGCGTCTCACTCAGCAGCTGGCCGTCCTGTGGAGGGAGAACCGCCGCCTCATGCTGCACACGCACACGCTGGAGACCCAGAATGCCGAGCTGCAGGCGCAGAGCGGGCGGCTGGAGACGCTGTACAGGGAGAAAAGGCGCCAGCTGGCCGACAGCGTTCACAGGCTGCAGGAGCTCGCCGACGCGTCTGAAGAACTGCTGAAGGAAAACTCTCTCCTCAAAGTGCTGCTGAGCGCTCTGAGAGACAGAGACAGACAGGAAGCAGACCGACAGGACGGGAAGTGTGAGGCTTCCTGATAATGGACCGAGATCATGGCAGAATCTCACAAAACCTCTCAAGAACATGTCCAGCTCATATTTCATGTTCTGGTGATTGATAATGATTGTCATTGCAGATGTGAGCGATCAATGAAGATGTTCCTCTGATTCTCAGCAGCACAGCTGGACTTCATGAGGGTTTGAAAACTAATCTGTAACTTAAATGAAGTATTTCTGTTGGTTTGGATGAAATTATCTATTTTTTGATAATCACTAAAGTATGGATACTGGTTCAGTATTCAGCGAATTCATGATTTTTCTCAGATTTAAAGGGTTAAATTAAAGTTTATGGTGGTAAATGTGATCATCACTGACTTTGGGGTTTTTAGTTTTCACTTTACATTTGTTTAGATTTTACTAGAGTACCAATTCATTATCAGCTAATTAACATGCAAATAAATGACTTTAGATTGAAATTTAATGACTGTTTAAAAATATTAAGGGCCCTATTTTAACGATCTAAGCCCATGGTCTAAAGTGCACAGCACAAGTGCATTTAGGGCGTGTCCGAATCGCGTTTTTGCTAGTTTAATGACGGGGAAAAAGGTCTGCGCACCCGGTGCATGGTCTAAAAGGGTTGCCCCTAGTCTCTTAATGAGTGTGTTTTGGGCGTAACGTGCAATAAACCAATCAGAGTCTCATCTCCCATTCCCTTTAAAAGCCAGTCGCGCTCACGCCATGACTGATTCACTATTTACATGGCGGGATTCGCAAGTGCAAAAACTGAACACTAACGGATCTGCTCGTGTGCGAGGTTGAAGCAGACCATTACGGGACAATCCGGATTCCACCAAAGTGTTTTTATCTTTATGCACACGATAATAATCTTTTACATGACCTTTTCTTTTTAATATTTGGCATGTTTGCGTGCTGCTGCGCGTCTCTGCGTGTGTAATAATCAAGAGTGTACTGGTGTTGTGCACCCGCCTGTAGGCTCATATTACTAACGCCATCTTTAAATAACAAAAAAAATATGGCGCAGTCTTATTTCAGTTGCCTCAAAATAGCAACACGCTAACAATGCACCTGAGCGCACCTAATAGGCGCAAATGCATTTGCTATTTAAACAACGTGACGCAGGAAGTGAAAATGATAACTAAGTCGGGCTGAAATAAGCTAAAAACACTTGTGTTGTGGCAGGTGTATAATAGGGCCCTAAGTCTAACAATAAAACGTCAAATGTCAGCGAAAGATAGTAAGAAAACAAAACCAGGCCACGGTATAAGTTTACTTTTAGGATTTAAAAAGCTGTAATAAGTTGCAAATGTTTCAAAAATCTACTGAAAATACTGTTGTTACCAATTATACAACAAAACGATAACATAATCGATAATATTTATTCTTTATTAACGAAAGCGTATTTTTAAATGTGTGCAGGATTCTCCCTCACGCAGAAACCGTTAAACGTCAATCACGCTGCGCGCGCATGGAGTCTTGACAGGAGCTTTTCTGAGGGAGTTTTTACTTCACGATAAATTACTTTAAAAAAGTTATGGATAGTAACAGAGAGTAATATATTTTAGTTATTTTGTTTCATGTAAGATGATTATAGTGATAGATTTAATTTGAACGGTGAATTAGACGTGCGATAAGGATCAGTGCTGGTGACAGTATGGTAAGTGAAGTTCGCGTATTTCTTACACACGTATATATTTCTTTCCCCCGCATTCTTCTGCGATATTTCTGACGTGAAGGACGTGGACTCGAAACAGCCACTCAACGATGTAGAAACTTCAGTCAATCTGCCTCAGGGTTTTGCCGGGTCACGTGTGTTCTGACGCAGCAGCTGGTAAAGGTAACCTTAGATCGAAAGCAAAAGTTTAAACTTCATGGACGAGAAGACGCCATTTCGGAAACTCTCACAAATATTACACTTTACGGTCAGTTATTTGCTTCTGATTTCATGTCATTTTATGTATATTATTATCGCATGTGCGTTGTTAGATCCGTGTATCTCATTTGATGGCTCGGTTTTGTTTGCAAAACAGAATGGCCTCTAAACTTTTTTTTTTTTAGTACACAAAGATAACCAAAGGCACTTCCTTTATATGAAATGAAGGTTTGTGGGGTTGATCAGACTGTATTAAATTATATTATAATTATGTTAATTTTTACAGCGTTAAAGTATATCATATTGTCAAAATGTATTATATTTTATTGGAAAATTAAATAAGAAAGTGATCAAACTACGTTTTATAAAAATCACCTGTCAAGTTTTTAATACAGTAAATATTACATCAGCATATGAGAGTCAGATTGGACGACGACAGGGACTTGTTTCAAGATCACTCATCTATTGCCAAAGTTCACCTTTATTTATATAGCGCTTTTTTACAACACACATTGTGTCAAAGCAGCTTTACAGTGATAACTGGTATATAATTTTGGCTGCACAGCAGCTCTTAAAGAAAATGGTGCCATCTTAAATAAATTAAGTATTACTTAATTTATCTATATATCAGCACTGGAGTAAACAGTGATGTCATTGTCCAGCTCAGTTCAGTTCGCATACAGTAGTGTCGATGCAGGCAGATCAAAACACTGTTGAATATCAAGTGTCCCCGACTAAGCAAGCCAAAGGCGAAGGCGGCAAGGAACCCAAACTACATAAGGTGACAAACAGGTGGTGTTAAAATGGAGAAAAAAGCCTTGGGAGAAACCAGGCCAGTTCTCCTCTGGCCAACAGCGAACAGTACTTGAATATGATTCAGGTAGCTATCATAAGTCTGATTGGGATCGAAACAGTCAAAGTATTTATTCCAGTTCCATCCAGTTGAGGATCGTATTCATCACACCGGTACCGGCGGTTGTTGAGGAGATGCGCCACTGGTTGTCATGTTGATGAGGCCTTCATAGTGGATGATCTAGTTGACTCAATCTCTGCTGATACTTCAGGGCTGTGTTGTGGTCGTGTCATGGCGCAGGTCCTCGATCTCACCTGGATACGGCCCGGATCCGGCTGACTGCGGTAAACCTCGGGATAAACAGAAAGACTAATATTAGCGTAGATGCCATTCTTCTTCTGATGTAACGAGTACATCTGGTGTTATAGGAAGTGTTCCCGGTTCCGGCTGACCTAATTTATGCAGCCTAATAATCCTTTAACGGATTTAAAAACATAAATTGATCATGTGTTATGTGTTAAAGAGATGCGTATTTAGTCTAATCGAGAAATGATCATTTAAAATATTCAAATCAGGAATGTCAGAAGCAGAATGTGTAGTTCGTGCACATCTTGTGGCTACAGCAAACCCGAGGAACTCCTTTCACGTTTCTACCACAGGAATAATTAGTATATAAAAAATCATCTTCTTTGTATCTCTATATAAAAATATTCCAGACTGAAATATTAAAAGCATGAATGTTACTCAGAGAATGACATGTTTGGCTTGTCAAAAATGTTACATTCAGCTGTTGCAAATTCAATGTCTTTTGAAAACTGAGTACATTTTTTTTTACTTGGAAAGGAGTGTTTTTGTTTTTTTTAAATCGTCTTGTACAACAAAAAGTTTTTCATTTAATCCCACGAAAATGCAGATCCTGTTTTAAATAATAAACTGTTCCATTGTCTAGATTTTGCTAATGGGTGAACATTTTCAAGCCTATCAAGCCTGTTTGTTTTTTTGTTTTGTTTTTTGCAAGAAATAAAATTCACAAACTTGTTAAGGGGATTGTTTGAGTGTTAAAGTGTACCACAAGGTCCTTCAGGCCTTGGTTGACCAAAAACGAAAATTATCCTATGATTTACTCACCCTCAAGCCATCCTTGGTGTATATCTTCTTTCAGACGAATACAATCGGAGTTATATTAAATAATGTCCAGGCTAATCCATGCTTTATAATGGGAGTGGATGGTGGCCCAAATTCTAAAAATGCAGCCATCCATTATAAAAGAAGTCCACACGGCTCCAGGGGGTTAATAAAGGCCTTCTGAAGAGAAGCGATGCGTTTCTGTAAAAAAATATCCACATTTAAAACTTTATAACCTGTAATCTCTAGCTTCCGCTAGCTGTCATACGCGCGTTCACAAGAGAGTGGCGTCCCAGCTTATGATGTAAGACGCAGACGCCTGTTTTTTTGTTTGTTTGTTTTTTGCAAGAAAAAAAAATTCAGATGTGGATTCTGCCCTCATGAGAAACAATCAATGGTGAAACATCCATCTCATGCATTATGAACCTACGAATGTTTGTTTCTTTACTGTGTAAATGTGGACGAGGTGAAGAACACAAGCTACTGCAGTCTGAACTCACATTAAACTCTATTTTTCTCCTTCTCCATTAGAGTTTCACTAGCAAAGCAACAGGACTCATGTTTGCCGGACCATCACAGCCTGACTAAATCAGAGGAATGTTTCACCCTGCGGTTAAAGTGAAAAGGTAATTAATTATTATTTTACCCAATGAAATTGTCTTCTGTGCATTTATAAAGAAGAGATTATGGATATATTGTCATATTTTATGTATTTCTATATACAGGCCAGGTGTCAGTTCCTCAATATGGAGAAAAGAGAGAAAGTTGCATCTAAAATGATGCAGGAGACTCAGAGATCTTCATCTCCAGAATCCAGCTGTGTGTCTCTGAAGAGTGACAAACCACTGCATCATCCTCCTGATCTCAGTGATGAACCAGTGACCTCTGACCCCAGGTGAGACTCTGGCTGTTTCTCAATATGCGTTCTTCAGATCTTGCATCCTTGTGTTCTCGCTCTACGTCATCATCAACCGTCGAAGTTCAATTCCAATACTCAAGAACGCATGAAAGAACCGGATGTGTTCTTGATATCGAGGATGCATCGAATGCAGACTTGAGAGGAACGAACCATTAGAAATCCCAGAAGACGCTGCGGGCGGTCGATGTACAGAAGCCTGCAAGCTTTAAACTTCCTGATCTCACTTGAGAGATTCCCGCTGCAAATACGTGACGGCTCGTGAAAGTAAACATTTGTCTGCTTGTTTTGCTTCATTTTAATAAAGCAATAACCTGAAGAAAGCCTGCAGCATTTTTATTGGCATATAAAAAAAAAATCTTAACATTGACGAAGCATAGGTAACACAGACTACTCATTTTCATAAATACATGCTGTAAAATAAACAGATATAAAATTATATGAAAATAACGTCTAATAATAATATGAAAGAAATGTTTTAATGACATTTGTTTGTGATGCTATATTGTATTAATTGTGAATCAGCCGCTACTCATAAGATGACTCTGTGTCTGTGAGATGTTCTGTGTCCTCACGTCCTTCCGAGTTCGTCCTTTCAAGGTTGCCTGGCAAGTCCGTTCTTTGCGTTCTTGGAATTGAGAAACAGCCTTTATCCAGTATTACAGACAATGGCCTGATTTCACCTGCTATATTGAAATTCAAAATGAGTCTCAGGTGGGACAACCTCTGAAATAAAGCAAAGTTCAAGGTGAATCTGTAATGTCTAGGAGGTGGAGGAATGTCCTTCTCCAGCAAAGAGAGCTCTATATATGGGGGAGCTCTATATTCTAGTTTTTTTTTTAAGGCGACCATTATTTTAGAAATTATTAATTCATTCTTTGGTGACACATCATGCAGCTGACAGATATGTACCGTATTTTCCATTTTTATTCAAAATATTCACAAACTTGTTAAGGGGATTGTTTGAGTGTTAAAGTGTACCACAAGGTCCTTCAGGCCTTGGTTGACCAAAAACGAAAATTATCCTATGATTTACTCAACCTCAAGCCATCCTTGGTGTATATCTTCTTTCAGACGAATACAATTGGAGTTATATTAAATAATGTCCAGGCTAATCCATGCTTTATAATGGGAGTGGATGGTGGCCCAAATTCTAAAAAATGCAGCCATCCATTATAAAAGAAGTCCACACGGCTCCAGGGGGTTAATAAAGGCCTTCTGAAGAGAAGCGATGCGTTTCTGTAAAAAAAAATCCACATTTAAAAATTTATAACCTGTAATCTCTAGCTTCCGCTAGCTGTCATACGCACGTTCACAAGAGAGTGGCGTCCCAGCTTATGATGTAAGACGCAGATGCAGCGTGAGCAGCGTGAGAATATGCTAGTCTCGCAAGAAGTTGTGTACAGCAAAGGAAATCCACGCAAATTGTTTGAGCTATATTCTACATTTTATTAGTTAAAATGCTGATTTCCTGTGAATATCCAGGTTGCTTTAACAAAGCTAAAGTCTTGTGATTACGTGCGCCGACATCAAAGGGAGATGCACCATTTCACAAATTCCCTGTAAAGGATCCTGACCCAGAATGGGCATGGCATCTGCCTATATAAGCGGCTCGCTTCGCCATTGAAATCAGGTTTTAATTGACTGAAGCGACGATCGCCCAGTCGTGGAGCCTGTTATCATGGCCGACTACGCAATCCTCGTTCCCATTATCTCAGGGAACCGAGGTTACATTAGTAACCAAGTATCATTCCCTTTCGATACGGTTCACTCGTATTGCATCAAAGATGCTATGGGGAACTTATCCAACAACGCCGTGCTAAGGCGGAACGACCCTAGCTCGAGGCACTTCGTAAGGGCCCTGATCGCATAGGGATAGAAGAGGTCGGGTTGACCCGGCAAAGCGAACGGGGAAAGCATAAAGGGGGAGTCTGGGCCAATACATCCCTGTCATTTGAAAAGAATATTCAGCAGTGAGAATTGTCTTCTGAGATGAAGAGGTCAACCTCTACCCTCCCGAAGACATTCCATATCATTTGAACTGTTTCGGGATGTAATGTCCATTCCCCTGGGTGCACATGGTCCCGGGACAGCATGTCCGCCCCCTGGTTCAGTCTGCCCTGGCACACGGGCTGCTTTCAGAGAGCGCAGGTTGAGATGTGCCCATAATAACACCTGTTTGCGACCTGATGTCACCTGTTGGAGTTTGAGTTCCTTGCCGCTGTTGTCTTTGGCTTGCTTAGTTGGGGACTCTTGACATTTGATATTAAACAGTGTTTTGATCTGCCTGCATCGACACTATTGTATGCGAACTGAACTGAGCTGGATGATGACATCACTATTTACTCCAGTGCTGATATATAGATAAATTAACTAAATTAACAACTATTGATTCTTACAACGGAATGAATCAATACTGACATTTAGACATGGTGCCCAGTCAGGTCCGGTAGGAAGGTTTTGAGGGCCCTGAAGACCGCTAACATCTCCAGGCAGTTAATGTGGAGTGCTCAACCAAGAGCCAGAGGCTGGCCTGTCCTCACACAAAGCTGCCCAACCTCAGTTGGAGGCATCTGTCGTAACCACCTTCCTTCTCAAGACCAACCCCATGTCCACTCCAGTCTGGTCCCAGCCGAGGTCCTTCCAAGGGGCCAGGGCTCTGACACAGCCGTGGTCCACCTTGACACGAAGGAGACAACTCGGGGTTTCAGCCAGTACTGCAGGGGGCGCACGTGCAGCAAGCCCTGCTGGAGCACCGCTGATACTGAGGCCATTAGCCCCAGCATTCTCTGAAACGTTTGGAGAGGAGGAGAGGAGTCTACTCTGAACGACGCAGTGAACTGTCATGACAGACAGGGCATGCACTGGGGAGAGCCAGGCCCTCACCTGGACTGAGTCTAACACTGCATCCAGGAAGGCGATTTGCCTGCTGGGAGACAATGAGCTCTTGGCAGGTCGATCAAACACAAATTTCTCAAACACCCCCTTAAACATGAATCTCAAGAACAGTCTGTGATGGGGGGGGCTATTTAGATATGAAAGTAAGCATCTTTCAGATCCACAGAGAAAAACCAATCCTCTGGGCATTGTTGTGAATTAATTAGAATAATAATAGCAATAACAGAATATTTAATTAATTGTCATTGATAATAACACAGTTTAAATAGCCATTTATTAGGTTGTTCAACTTTAAGAAGTCTACCCATAATGCAAACCATCTTTTTTCTTCTTCTTCTTTCAACCTCAAGCAAGGAAAAAGGTGTATCAAATGTAATTTGTGCCAACTGCCGTTAGATTTTTAATTAATGGGATCTGAGTGCAAGCGGTGATTGTGTTACTTGTTGTATTTCATGTGATTTGTGTGATCATATTGAATGTGTTTATTGCGGTGAAGCCATTGGCGGGGGTCAAGCAAATGAGCAAATTGGAGTGAATAGCCTCATTCTACTGTTTTTAGAACCCATTCTGACATGCCGGGGATGGCTTTCCAAGCCTCGGAAAAAATGCTACCGAAAAGATGCTCTGCTATTCTCACGAGATAGTAGCAGGAGCATATTCTCAGCCGGCGGGTCAGCGGAGAGCACAGAAAATCACCATAGTAATCACCGGATAGCCGCAGGGAAACGTGAGACTTCTGTGCAGTGCTGAGACAGCTCGATGGGAGAGTCGATATGCAGGCTGCTAGAGCCGGACTGCTTGTTTGCAGGAATCGCTCGTTCTGCTGCAGGGCTCGTTCAACAGTGAGAAGCTTCATCAAAGAGTGTCAAGAAAGAAGATCGTCGCTGAAGGAGATAAAATCTGATTTCTATGGCGAAGCGAGTCGCTCATATAGGCAGATGCCACGCTCATTCTGGTGGGCACCGTGCCCGCCACGGCGAGAAGTGCACCCATTGGTTCATACACTTATAAATAGGTTAATAACCATAGGTTCATGCAGTTTCAGCTTGCCAAGCGGCTCACGCACAGCCCTGCTCGGCTTCTGGCTGGTGCAGTTGCACTGCGTTGTTGAATTTAAGCTTCAGAAAAGGAGATAAAGTAGTTTGCTGTTTTTACCAATTTGCTGTTGTTCCCAATTGCTTCCACTTTGTTATGATATCACTAACAGTTGACCTTGGAATATTTAGTAGTGAGCAAATTTCACGAATGGACTTATTGCACAGGTGGCAACCTATCACGGTACCACGCTTGAATTTACTGAGCTCCTGAGAGTGACCCATTCTTTCACAAATGTTTGTAGAAGCAGTCTGCATACCTAGGTGCCATGTGGCCATGGAAGTGATTGGAGCACATGAATTCAATGATTTGGAGGGGTGTCCCAGTACTTTTGGCAATATAGTGTAGCTATCACTGTAGCTGAAGAAGATAGAAACATTTATTAATATGAAGACAATAAACACAACTTTGAAACTTTTTTCAAAAGCACAAAGTTTTGTTGTTATTGTAAGTGTACACACGTTAAAAGTAGACCATTTACAGTTTTAAATGATGTATTACTAATTTCTGAATGACAAAAATGGAGTATTTTAATTTCTTTTCACCATTATCAGGAAAAAATGCAAGTTATGGCGCATCTGCTCTCCCCAGGGGGTAAAAACTGCATCATGTGCTGTTATATGTGTCATCATCACTAGTAATGCCAACATCAATTCAAACTGATTTCAGAAATAGTTCAGTGCCTGATGAGTTTCTGTTCACTAAAGTGTCATATCACACCGAGTCATATTACTGCATCACCCTCCTGAACTCAGTGATGAACCAGTGACTTCTAACCCAATGTGAGTGTGAACATGTAGCTAGTGGGTGATTATAGCTAGTGAGTGAAACTAGGAGATGACAATTCATGAGCAAAAATGCTTTAAATGCATGCTTAGAGATGTTTTTATTTTGGATTTTACCTCAAATCTATGGACAAAATTTTTTAATGATGAAACTTGATCCCTGAGTTAAGATTTAAGACATCAAATATATGAAAAATACAAGACTTTCATCTGTAATGATTTACACTTTAAAATTGTTTATAGTTTAAATTCTTTATTTTCTATTATTTTACCATCTGTTTTTTCCTCAGCGGTGTGTATGGAGATTATTGGACTGGAGACCAAGAATCTCCTCAACCAGTAGATGATGAACTACAGCGAGTCAAAGACCGTCACAAAACCAGCATGAAGAACAAGTATGAGAGATTATTTGAGGGACTGAAACTCCAAGAGAATGAAACCCTCCTGAACAGGATCTACACACAGCTGTACATCATAGAGGGAGAGAGAGAAGGAGTGAATGAAGAACATGAGGTTTTACAGATGGAGAAAACAACCAGAACACAACATTCACAAGACACTCCAATTTACTGCAATGACATCTTTAAAGCCTCATCTGAATCAGGATGTGAGGAGAAAAACCACATCAAGACTGTTCTTACTAAAGGCATCGCTGGAATCGGAAAAACCGTCTCTGTGCAGAAGTTCATTCTAGACTGGGCTGAGGGAAAAGCCAATCAGGATGTAGATTTCATCTTTGTGCTTCCATTTCGAGAGCTGAACTTGATCCAAGATCATCAGTACAGTCTTCACAGACTTCTGCTGGACTTTCATCCTGAACTTCAAGATCTGGACTCAAAGATTTACGAAGAGTGTAAAGTTGTGTTCATCTTTGATGGTCTGGATGAAAGCAGAATCACAACATTTTCAGATGAATTTTCAGATGCTCATAAAGTTTCTGATGTGACTGAGACTTCATCAGTGGGTGTGTTGATGTCAAAGCTCGTGAAAGGAGAGCTGCTTCCCTCTGCTCTCATCTGGATCACCTCCAGACCAGCAGCAGCCAATCAGATCCCCTCCCAATACATCAACCGTCTGACAGAAATTCAGGGATTCAGTGAGCCTCAGAAGGAGGAATATTTCAGGAAGAGAATCAGTGACGAGCATCAAGCCAGCAGAATCATCTCACACATCAGAAGAGCAAGAAGCCTCCACATCATGTGTCACATACCCGTCTTCTGCTGGATCTCATCCACTGTGCTTCAAAAGCTCCTGAAAGATGATCTGAGTGCAGAAATCCCTCAAACTCTGACTGAAATGTACATCCACTTCCTGCTGATTCAGATCAACATAAAGAATCAGAAATATGAAGAGAGAGATCCAGAGAAACTCCTGCAGTCCAACAGAGAAGTGATTGTGAAACTTGCTGAAGTGGCTTTCAATCAGCTGATGAAGGGCAATGTGATGTTCTATGAGGAGGACCTGAAAGAGAGCGGCATAGACGTCACTGATGCCTCAGTGTATTCTGGGATTTGCACTGAGATCTTTAAGGAGGAATCTTTGATTCATCAGAGGAAAGTCTACAGCTTTGTTCATCTGAGCGTCCAGGAGTTTCTCGCTGCTTTCTATGTGTTTTACTCACATGTAGTCAAGAACAAAGAGCCACTGCATAATTTCAGATATTACATATTGAATCGAGCCTCTCTGGATGATCTACTAAGATCAGCAGTAGATGAAGCTCTCTGGAGTAAGAATGGACAGCTGGATCTGTTTCTGCGGTTCCTGCTGGGCATCTCACTGGAGTCCAATCAGAGACTCTTAAAGGATCTACTGACACACACAGAGAACAGCTCAGAAAGCATCAGGAGAACCACACTGTACATTAAAGGCAAGATCAAGGATAAATTTGATCGTTATCATCTCTCCACTGAAAGATCCATCAATCTGTTCCTCTGTCTGCTGGAAGTGAAAGATCAGACTCTGTCCAGAGACATTCAGGAGTTTGTGAAATCAGACAAACATTCAGAGGAGAAACTCTCTCCTGCTCACTGCTCAACAATCGCCTACATGATTGAGATGTCAGAGGAGGTGCTGGATGAGCTGGACACCATGAAATACAACACATCAGATGAGGGTAGAAGAAGACTGATACCAGCTGTGATCAACTGCAGAAAAGCCCTGTGAGTGTTAATTATTAACAACTGACAAGTCATGATTAATAAGAAATATAATATCTTTTAAAGGGCTCATGACATTGTTTTTTTTATTTCATTATGAACATACTGCTGCTGCACAAATAGCATATAGTATAGTTTTAAATTCGTCATCATTGTCATTATCATCTACCTTTTTTTTTTGCAAGAGGTTTATGTTGAGACGTGAAATACTGCTTCAAGCTCTCTGTAGTAGAAAGAAGTAATTATCATTTGTCATATCATATCATATTATATATCATATCTTATCAGAACAATGTTTGCATTGCATGATCAACTCATTAGCCCAACATATGATAGAAACTTGATCTTAAGCAAGACACTACAGTAATACACTTTATTTCTTTGCATGCTACTACAGTTAATATTATTTGTGACCAAATTAATATTTGCATCATTACAGGCTGCAACAACTATTTGATAAAATCGATAATAATCGATAATGAAAACCAACAACGATTCTCATTATCGATTAGTCGGGTCTGCCCACCGTGAACAACAATCAAATGACTAGACGAATAGAACTCCCGCTAAAAGTTTTGAAAACTCTGCCTACTTTGCTCTGGCCAGCGCAGTGCAAATCGCTTTGTATCTGAAGGGCTGTGCTGAACCCAGCAGCGAGCACAGTGCATTCCTTGTCCTGTGTGAAAGGGCCATCAGACAGATGTAAGAGAAGGGGACAATTATAAGAGCAAAAATATTCATTTTGCTGAAATATCTGTTGTTTAAAGTTTAATTTAGATTGTCATTTGAATTATTTTGTGAGAGTAGTAACTGGTAAAGGGATAACAACACGTAATTGATAAATGTAAGACGTTTCTTACAGAGACTGTTAAGGTTTTTTTATGTATAAACAATGACTATTTAGTTGTTTATTCTAATAAATGGCAATAACATTTTTAGTTTTAAACAAGTTTTTGATAGATTTGTGTTCTCTCTTTATTATGACAGGTAGTCTAATAAATTAAGCACTGTATGTTTTTATAGCATTCAATTGGCACATTTGTTTGAAGTTGTGCATTCCTCTTAAATAATTCTTGATAACAGGGAAATCCCAGGAAATATGTTAATAATTAGCATTTTGGTCTGGCACCATCTTATAGAGCTTTTATGACTTTTTTGCTGGTCAGTTATTTACTCATACAATTTCTTTATAGTTTTTAAGGGGCCACTGCTGCCCCTTTAAGGAAAATCGCCATTAACCCCAACTTATTGTGCTGTATTTAATCTCTTTTAGCCTTACTGGCTGTAATATCACTGGTCAGGATTGTGAAATTATGATATCAGCTCTTCAATCCTCAAACTGTGTCCTGAGAGAGTTGGATCTGAGTAACAATTACCTGCAGGATTCAGGAGTGAAGCTGCTCTCTGATGTACTGAAGAGTCCAAACTGTCAGCTGCAGATACTGAGGTATTAAAAATATATGAGAGATTATTTACAGTCTGCCAGTCATAATGTTGATGTGTGTCTGTAGATGATCTGCATGTGTCTGTAGGTTGTCTGGCTGTATGATGACAGAGGAAGGCTGTGGTTATGTGTCTTCAGCTCTGAGTTCAAATCCATCACGCCTGAGAGAGATGGATCTGAGTAACAATGATCTGCAGGATTCAGGAGTGAAGATTATTTCTGATGGACTGATAAGCCCAAACTGTCAGCTGCACGTACTAAGGTATTAAGAACATATGAGAGATTATGTGTAGTCTGCCGATCATAATGTTGATGTGTGTCTGTAGATGATCTGTGTGTGTCTGTAGGTTGTCTGGCTGTATGATGACAGAGGAAGGCTGTGGTTATGTGTCTTCAGCTCTGAGTTCAAACCCCTCACACCTGAGAGAACTGGATCTGAGTAACAATGACCTGCGGGACTTAGGAGTGAAGATTATTTCTAATGGATTGATAAGCCCAAACTGTCAGCTGCACATACTAAGGTATTAACCCTCTGGGGTCAACAAATGTGCCGGCAGGTTTTGCTGAATTTTCTTCAAAAAGCAGCAAAATTGACTTAAAATTCTCTGTCATTTATGGTTATACAAAAATGTTTACTTTTATATGTGTCCACTTACAATCAAAACAAAACATTGTGCTTTTTGTAAAATTATAGAAAAAAACTGGGTGTTTTCTGCCGACTCTGTCTCACAAAATTTTTTAAATTAAACAAAACTCATTAAATACTTGGCACAAAGACATGAACAATATACAGTATCTTTATAAACATTTAGGTGTCTACTTTTAAATTATCTAATTCAATATGTATT
This sequence comes from Elopichthys bambusa, assembly GCA_037101425.1. Lineage (NCBI taxonomy): Eukaryota > Metazoa > Chordata > Actinopteri > Cypriniformes > Xenocyprididae > Elopichthys > Elopichthys bambusa. The sequence continues at coordinate 40,382,362 of CM074436.1, read as the reverse complement.
CCGTATGGAAAGAGAGATGTCATTCTTGTGTCAGCTCATGAATGTGAACATGCCTACAAAAAGGCGCACACTATTCAAACACATGTTCTGAGGTTATCCATGCAAACAGTGTCAACGCCCACATCAACTCAGTAAAACTTAGCAAGTTTAATCAGATTTATGTACTTCACCGCGTCTTGGGATACCGTGAGAAATAATCCTGGAATAATTTACCTCAGAAGAAGAGCATGACTGGTTTCAGATTCATTTAGAGGAGCAACAGATCCAGCTGAGGATTATGAAGGGTAAGTTCTTTATTCTAATTGTGATATGGAATAGTGTCAGTAAACCACAATAAATCTGAATCCTGCATGTTATGCGTGTCTCTGTGTGAATGAATGGCACAGATGTGTGGTTTCGTTTACTACACATACTAACATTAGTAAACATGCTATTTTTAAATGAACATGTATACATTGACTAGATTGGCTTTTCCCAAATTATATTGCTATACTGAGATGAGTGAAATCGACTGAAATATGTTGAAATAAAATGGCTTTGTATAAGCAATGTATTAAACTGCAAATTTACATATATATGCTTTATAATATAACATGAATATTATATGTTACAGACATAATGTGAATATGTAGACAAGATTTCGTAGACCTGTTTTGGATAGATTATGAAGCGTTTGCTATAAAATAGCCTACTTTCACATCAATGAAGCTTTTGTTCGCAAATTTCTGCTCATATGTTAAATATATAATATAAAATAAATTGTACAAATTTTGTTCACGTAGCCCACTGTAATACATGCGTGCATGAGATCACGCTTTCTGTAAAGAGTGGACATGATGTTAATGTTAATACAACAGTTGCTATATTCCTGTTATCAGTATGCTCACAGATGTTTGGTTTGTTTTTTTTGTTTTTTTCATCACAGAATTTGTTTTTAAGAATCACAGTGACCTGATACTGGTCCGCATTACATATTCTGCATGAATATGGTGAAAGTGAGTTCACTGACTAAAAGCAGGAACGTTTTTTCTTCAGTGCATAGAAACACCAAATGCCTTGGAAATGCCAGGTATGTGATGTTCACTTATATATTTGAAGAGGATTTATTTCCAGGTATGACTGTATACTCAAAATGTGCTTCGACTTTCATTTATTTTTGGATTGTATTGTTAACTAAATTGTAAATAAACTACAAACAAAATATATATTTATTTTGTCTTCATGTTCTTTCTTTTAGTTCCCTCTCAGTCACATTTCTCACTGAAAGGCTCATTAGGGGCAGAGTCTTAATCTCTTTAGGTGTCAATCACAGCATTGTTCATGATCATTAACGCCTCTACTTATATGGCCTTTGTAAACAAAAAGTGTCTCACAACATTTAAATCAATATATAGTTTTTTGTGAATAAGTAGGATGTTTTTCACGTAATTTTGAAGCAAAAACTCTAGGCTACAAGAGCCAGTTCTCAAAAGTCTTGTGGACACATGTTTTTTTGAGACTTTATTTCTGTTACTTATTTTTTTTATGTTTTCAATAACCACGCTATACTTAGATTGGGTATCAACTCCGATACTGGCATTTTAGTCGAATCAGGTATCGGTCAGATGGGACCGATCCAAATCCTATATTGTGCGTAGGATGGCGCCAGTGTGTGTGGCTGGCCGTCTGCTGCTTAAAGATTCATTTATGTTTTGGGTTGTTTTTATCGACCCTTTTTAAAAATGCAGACTCTCTACTCTCTACTCTCTACTCTAGTGTATAATTGCCAAGCACTTTTCAACATCAGATCTGCCATAGAAAATATGGTAATCTATGATTTATGCAGACAGAAAACTTCGCTCTCTCCACATTTTCTGCATGGATTACCTGCTTATCTCTGCCAATCTCATCTGAGGAAGTGATATAGATGCCGGGGTAAACACGGCGGCCTGCTGGTAAAAATTTAAGTCTCATCTAGCAGTATTCCCCTACACTGATCTTTGTCATCTGCTGGTGGAACACGATGTGGATCATGACTGCTTTATTTCTCAGCGTTCTTTGGATCCTGTGGATCCTACACTTGTTTGGTACTGGTGGTCAGCTCAGATGAAGAGTTCCGGGTTTCCCGCTCTCGGTCACCTCGCCTTCGTAGAGGTGGAGTGAATGCTTCTTGCATTCGGACACTGGAGCGGGACCCTGTGACAGTAAAAGATCCACTTCCAGCCAGGATAGCTCTGGTAAATGCTAGATCGCTTGCCATCAAAACATTTATTCTAAATGACTATTTCACCTCCAATAGTTTGGATCCACTGTGTGTGACTGAAACTTGGATGAGTGTTGGTGAGTCATGCTCTTTTTCAGAGGTTTTACCACTGGACTGTGCTTATTTTAATTCTCAGAGATCTACTGGACACAAGGAGGAGGAGTTGCAACTTTAAAAAAAAACCAAAAAAAACAAAACAATTTAACTGCTAGCATTTGCCATCTTACCCGTACTCCAGTTTTTAGCTCAGTGTTTTTGAGCTAGATTGACTTCATCCAGTGCTGTGTGCTGTGATTTACCATCCACCCAAATACAATAAAGATTTTATTTATGCTTTTTCTGATTTGGTTGGAATTATGCCAAAATATGATAGGGTTTTAATAGTTAGAGATTTTAATATCCACATCTGTTGTCTCTCTAAGCCATTGGTCAAAGATTTTTTTTAGATCTTGTTGAGTCTTTTAACTTGGTACAGTTTGTGACTAGCCCTACGCATGAGCATGGACACATATTAGATCTGGTTTTATCATATGGACTACCTGTTTGTAATATTGAGGTATGTGGCACTACCTTCTCTGACCACATGCCTGTATTATTTGAAGTATATCTTTCTTGTTATCCTAAACCAAGTATCCCAACTCGTAGTTGTCTTTCTTTTTGCCCTTTAACTGTTGAACTGTTCTCTGATGCTTTTAAAAGCATTGATAAGGATTATTTAGTGTCTTCTTCTTGTCTTAATACTGAGAAGTTAACTATATTGTTTAATTCTACCTGCCAAAACATTCTGGATACTGTTGCTCCATTCAGGTTTATTCGTACTAAACCAAAAGTTGAACCATGGCTAAATGACACCCACTCGTGTGGTAAGACTAGAACTGAACACCGGTAGAAAAATGATATAAGTTACAGATATATTTTTTGAGATTTTAAAAGAAAGTCTGCATAAATATCAAATGACTGTCAAAGCTGAAAGTACTTCTCAGATATTATTTCCAACAACTCAAGCAAGCCACGTGTTCTTTTCAGTACTATTAGTGCTGCTTTGAACACTCCTCAATCAACTTGTCTGGAGTTTTCTGTTAAGATGTGTGAAAACTTTTTACATTTCTTTGTTGACAAGATTGCTACAGTTAGAGCACACATTTCACCTCCCTCAACTGATGCATCTATCACCTCAATGAGCTTTGTTGTTTTTAACCAGTTTGACCCGTGTCTCTTTCTTTTTTTTGATTGATATAACATTTTTAATGCATTATATATTAATCTTTTATGTATCATCTTTTTATTTCTGACTGTTTTAATGCAATTTAAATCTTGCTGTCTGGCTGAAAGAGCTGGGAGAATTAGGAAGTAAGCATTTGTTATCCCTGAATGGATAATGTTTAAACGCACAGCTACCTGACAAATATAAATATTTTTACAGTTATCCCTCCACGTGAGGAAGATCTGTTTAGATCCGCTCTGACGGACAACAAAGTTGAGTACAGTTATCCCTCCAGCGTGAGGACGATCCATTTAAATCCGCCCTGATGGATAGATCCATTTAGATCTGCTCTGACGGAAAACAAAGTTGAGTTAGCCGTGGTGGCTACAAATATTCTGACTGAAACTCCCTGACTCTTCCATCCAGATAGGGGTATTCTCTGGTTTTATTTATTTTTTTCTTATGCATTCCATTTTTATTCTGATGTATTTGTTTCCTCTTTATGTAAAACACTTTTAATTACTATTGTGTATGAAATGTGCTACATAAATAAAATTGCATTGCCTTTTTTTTTGAGAGATATCATTGTTAAAATGAAATCATCTGCCTGCTGCTAAGCAGGTTCCTCATTTAACCCCTCATTTAAGGCTGCTATTTATAATTTTAAGAAATTATAAATAGCAGCCTTGCCTCAGGAGTTGTACCTTGAAATTTTAAACATGCAATAGTGGAACCATTGATCAAGAAATCAAATTTGGATACCTCGATTCTTGCTCATTTTAGACCCATCTCAAAACTTGTTTCTTTCCAAATTATTAGAGAAAGTTGTTTGTACACAATTGCTATCTTTTTTAAATCAACATAGTTTGCAAGAAATATTTCAATCTGGTTTTAAATCACTTCATAGCACAGAAACAGCCCTGTCATGCGTTTTTAATGACCTATTACTAGCCACTGATTCAGGTGATTGTGCTGTTTTCATGCTCTTGGATTGTACAGCACTTTGGTAAACAATTGTTGTTTTTATAAAGTGCTTTATAAATAAACTTTGATTTGATACTATTCTGTGTTATTGTTAAACCCCACAAAACATTAAAAAGCACCATAAAGATTTTGTGCACTATATTTCAAGTTTTCTGAAGGTTTTTCGTAGTTGAATGTGAGGTTCAGATGAATATTTAAGTTGTTAAACTCAAGTTCACACAAATGCTTCCCTCCACTGTGGCTGTCAGTGATACTCCATTCAGCATTCGAACTGTCATGTTCAGTAACAACAGTCAACATGGTTAAACTCTGTCCAAGATGATTCAATGTTCCAATTTTTATACTTGTAACGGCCAATACTTAAACCCTGGTATCGTATCAGAGGCGAAAAAGGCGGATCTGAGCATTCCTAGCATAACATTATTTTCTCCAAAATACAAACATGTACATACATGTTGCTCCCATATTATTGTAGCCCAGTTTGTGCTGAATACAGTGTAATCAGACTTTTGCCATAAAAATGATGAAAAAGGCACAATGGGTATGTCAAAACTCCTCCAGGGCTCCAAGCATATGACAGATCATTTACAGTCTGCTGGTCATAATGTTGATGTGTGTCTCTAGATGATCTGTGTGTGTCTGCAGGTTGTCTGGCTGTATGATGACAGAGGAAGGCTGTGGTTATTTGTCTTCAGCTCTGAGTTCAAACCCCTCATACCTGAGAGAGCTGGACCTGAGCAACAATGACCTGCAGGATTCAGGAGTGAAGATTATTTCTGAAGGACTGAAGAGCCCAAACTGTCAGCTGCAGATACTGGGGTATTAAGAACACATGAGAGATTATTTACAGTCTGCTGGTTATAATGTTGATATCTGTTTGTAGGTGATTTGTGTGTGTGTGTGTGTGTGTGTGTGTCTGTAGGTTGTCTGGCTGTATGGTAACAGAGGAAGGTTGTGGTTATGTGTCTTCAGCTCTGAGATCAAACCCCTCACACCTGAGAGAGCTAGATTTGAGCTACAATCACCCAGGAGATCCAGGAGTGAAGCTGCTCTCTGACAAATTGAAGGATCCAAACTGTGCACTGCAGATACTCAAGTATGTGTGCAGTATAATACATGTGTGTGTGTGCGTGTGTGCTTCCGTTTAGCAGGGATTGATTTTACTCCTAACTGTTAAAATAAACAGTACAGTGTTTTCTTGTTTAACATACATTATCAGTCATTTTTGACCCACAGTGTAATAATGTGTTTCGTTAGCATGTTGCTAATGTACTGTTAAATGTGGTTAAAGTTACCATTGTTTCTTACTGTATTCATGGAAACCAGAGCCATGTCGTTATTTTATTTTTAACCTGAAAAACGCTTGCAGGTCTGTATAATTCATTAACGCATCTTCATTGTTATTGCGTCTCTCGAACAGTGTGTAGCTTTAGCCATGCGAGCCGTGCCGCACGCTATTAAACTCATTCAGAATCGAATGTTAGCGAACATCCACAAAACATGCTATACCTACATGATCTGATATGCTGCATCACGAACAGTTTGTAATAATCCATTTTGAGTGTTATATTTGCTGTGTGAACTTCTCCTGTATTATTTATGCAGGAATTGCGAGCTTGGGGGTGGGGAGCATGAGCTCATTTGCATTTAAAGATACACACACCAAATCAGCAAAAAATTTTCTCCCGCCAAAAAATAGGCAGTTAAAACATGGTATAGTAAAAATTTTTGAGCTGAAACTTTACAGACACATTCTGGGGATACCTGAGACTTGTATTACATGTAAAGAGGGGCATAATAGGTCACCTTTAAAATCAACCCATTAATGATTTATCTCTCATCCACCCGCAATTAATTGGAATGTTATTTTTTTATTACTTGGCCCGCCCCATCCACGGATATAACTGCGATCCGTGCATTACTACCAAACGGTTTAAGAATGGACACAGGCCGGGAACCAACAACAGAAACGTGTCAGTGGAAAAGGGGTATCTGAGCATGTGGCTGCCTGTCTGAGTTTTTTCAACAGCCGGAGGCGGCACGAAATTTGACGGAGGGGGCCGCCCTGTAATTCTCTATCCAGGAAAAACTGATATGCAAATATGGGTACCTGACAGTTTGGTAGATCAGTCAATGTGACTGCAGCAAGTCAGCTGAGGCATAGATATGATAATACCACAAAAGATGCTGCTTCAGGAGCTTCTTTCCTTTGATCATTCCAATCCTTCCAGGGCACTGAAATGTTCATTCCCTTAAAAGTCCCACAAAGCACCATGAAAACCAGGGAGCATCAATGCTCACTGTCATGTGGTCTCCTGTCATCAATAGGTGTGTTCAAGTTCGGCTGCGACTGGATGCAACCGACTGGCGAGAGTAGCCGTATGCAGGCAGGGAGGAGCTGAAAACGGAGACATGAAGTTGGACACTTTCTGCTTCTCGTAGTGATTTGTGCATTTGCATACTTTATCACAGCTGAAATGAAATAAATGCAATGTTTCAGATACATTTTCATTAAATACTTTATGTACTGCTTACAAGAATAAAGTTCAACATAAGCATATATTATTTAAATACCAATGTAGTGGGGTCTACGTTTTTTTTATTTTGATAAACATGACACAAGATAACATCACGACTACATGAAAGAGCGTTAACTGTAATACAGATTTGTGAGCAATACTGGAACTGAAGGTTTCAGAATAAACACAAAACACATGATCGTTGTCATGCGGTGAATCCAGCCAGTTGTGAAATAGCTGTGTCATCATCAGAGCTTGTGCAGCTGCTCTTGAGAAACTGCGCTGGCTGACTCAGCTGACTGCTCTTGAATCGCTTTTGCGGTTCATGCACTGCTTTAAGTCAGATGCCGATTGATCTGTGCAGCACTTCATTAAGTCAAACAAGCCTAAAACATTACGCTCACCATGTATCCGTAACGGAAGTTCTGAAGTCAACTCCTTTTACTGGGATTATGTGTTCAATATCAAAGAATAGAAAGGAGGACAAAGGATGATTACATTCTTTAAAATGTTTTGCAACTGGTTTTGCTACATTTAATCGAACTCCTGTGTTCAGTAATACGATCCCTTAAAAGTCTAGATGTTTTTCAGACATAAACATTTTTACAAGGGCATTTTTATTAAATATATGACATTTTTGGTATTACATATGATAAAGCTTTCAATATTTATATCATTTTTTAAAAGATACGTATACAAGACCTGGGGCCAGATTTACTAACAGCTTGCTCCAGCGCAAACCCTCTTTTGGCGTTAAAAAACTACTGTTGGGATTTACTAAAGACACGCAGTGCAAAATTAGCGCTGAAAAAGCGTGGACTGAGTTGTGTTTGCGGCTGATCTTATTGCATATGCATTTGTAGGAGTTTCCCTTTCAGATGCAAAATTTATGGGAGGAGAGTATTTAAATAAATCACGCAACGCGATTTACTAATGTTTGCCAAACGATATTATATGTGTGCTTGTTTGTCAGATTACATTTAGCCTAACAAGTTGCGCCTGTGTCGACCCATACCTGATGAGCATCAGCTCTGCTTATTTGCGGCCCAACGCTAAATTGCGCTGCTCTTGTTAGATTGCGTTGGTCATCATGTAAATGATTGTGACTGCGTCTGTTTTCTTTAATCTGCGTTTCAGCAGATCACTCGCAAAACTTGCCACTCCCATTGGCGCATTTGTGGAATTGCGCTCTCACGCTAATTTGCCCCGTTTAGTAAATCTGAGCCCTGATTTTCTCTGCTCCATTTTTTGACTATTTTGATCTCTCCATTTCACAAGTGTCGCTGGTGTTGTCCTTGAAAGAAATTGTCCATGACATTTTAACGGTACTGTCCCAAGTTAAATTTTGTTTTGATTTTTTTTTCTTTTTGTCTCATGTTCCACAGAAAAAAGTCAAACAGGTTTGGAACAACATCAGACTAAATGATCGATCATTTTTTGTGAACTAAGTCACAGAACAGATTGTTTCTTTTTCTTTTTTGTCTTACCTTTAGAAAATTAATGACATGTTTTTGTTTTATAGTGTGGATCATTGTGGAGAGTTCAGAATTACAGCAGGACCACAAAAATGTAGGTTTACACACAATCATTTAGTGATTTGTTGTTGATTTGTCTCATTTAGTGAAATGTTTCTCTCTTCTTGTGTTCAGGGGCCTATGATCTCACACTGGATCCAAACACAGCACATACTGAACTCATCCTGTCTGATGAGAACAGAAAAATCACAAATATGAGAACAAAGCAGCCATATCCTGATCATCCAAAGAGATTTGATGAGTTTCCTCAGGTTCTGTGTGGAGAGAGTCTGACTGGACGCTGTTACTGGGAGGCTAAATGGAGCAGAGGTGCTATTATATCAGTGACATATAAAGGAATCAGCAGGAAAGGATTGATTGAAGACTGTATGTTTGGATGGAATGACAAATCCTGGAGTCTGGAGTGCTTTAATACTGATTTCTATGTCCGTCACAATAAGAACAGCACTAATATACCTGTCAACCGTTCATCCTCTACTAGAGTAGGAGTGTATGTGGACGTGTCGGCTGGTACTTTGTCCTTCTACAGCGTCTCTGACACACACACACTCACACACTTACACACATTCAACACCACATTCACTGAACCCCTCTATGCTGGATTTAGGGTTCATTATTATAAATCCTCAGTGTCTCTGTGTGACATTAAACAGCCTCCTGTGAGAAACAACAGTGATACACACACAAGCAGGTGAGTGAAATATACTGTCTTAGTGAAGGATTTTTCTAGAGTGTAATAGTTCAATCCTCTGTTCTTCATTCATCACTAAACACTAGGGATGCACAATATGCCCATATTTTTCAACATATTTTGGCCGATAGCAGATGCCGATACCAATAAAAAAGGATTTTTTCCTTTATTTGGAAACAACACCAAGTCTCTCCTGTGCAGTGACTATAAACAAATTATTATTCATTTTAGTTAGTTTTGAGCAAAAGCTATTTTGTTCAATTTCAGAGTTCTGAGGTCTCTGATGTAGACTAAATTACTGGTATTTCTCAAAAGCTCTTGATCACACATGACTTCTAAACTAATTTGATATTAATTTTCTGTAATTTTCTAGCTGTAGTGTGAGCTTCTTTTCTATTAATAAGCCTGCAGGTGAGGAATAAGACAGAAATAGTCAAATTCAAACAGTATTACAATCAATCACAATTAACTGTTGTAAGCACTGAAACAGTCCAGATCTTTATAGTCAAACTCATTTATTATGTTTGGATAATGAACATTTCTGTCCACCCTAGACTGCTTGCTGGCCTTTGTCTGTCCACCTCTGTGAAAATATCCCGCTTCATCACAGTTAAAAACACAGAATACTTGAGACATTATTTGAACTTGAACTTATTGATGGAGAATAAAGAGTTCATGTAGGCTAGTTAAACAGAGCCTACATAAAAAAATAACTTGCCAATGAAGTTCAAATTAAACTCTCATTAAACTATATTTGTTTATAAACTATAGTACTATATTTGTAAACTATATCGGTTTTTTATTTTAAAAAATTGTATGATTATTCATAAATATATGTTTGTTATTAGTGACTGATATCACAGGTGTCAGTCGCAGCGTTATACGATAGCTTCATACTTTCTCTTTTTCAAACTGCCTGTCACAAAAACAACCTAAATTTATTGTTTTTAATGTGATTTTTGTCATGTGGAATATATATGTCAAAACATGGAGTTCTGATGCAAAACAACAACAGATATTCTACACTCTAAAAATATTTTCCGAGATTATTAGAGTATGTTTTACAAGACAATACTATTGCAGTCTTTCTACTTCAAAATTTCACATTTATTACAATGTTACTTGCCTTTTTTATTATTATTTATTAAATTTACAAGCAATTTGAGAGCAAGTGAAATTGTTTAAGTAAATCCTTAAACGGTACATTTTCCACAAAGACAACTGTTGTTAAAAAGTGTGTAAATTGTGACAGATTTACTATTTAGGTTTTTTTATAGTAGACTGTTTGTATGTTGTTGATTTTGAGTTGTTAGTAACACTTTACAATAAGATCCCATTATTTAACATTCACTAATGCAGTAACTAACAATGAGCAATACACTTACCAATATACTTGTTGAGGTATTAATCTTTATTAACGTTAGTTAATAAAAATTAAAATGTTGACAGATACAACTTTTGAGTTCAATAATAATTTAATAAACGTTGAAATTAACATTAATTGAGATTAATAAACACTTTAGTATTTTTCATTGTTAGTTCACGCTAACTAATGTAGTTAAAGTCACTATCATTTATTAGTTTATTATTAATTTTGTACCTTGGTTGTGCATAAACTTCTCACTCTTTCATTCTGCCTTCTTCTGCATCTTCACAGGTTCTTTGACCCCAAACCCTCTGGGCTCAATATTCACCCACTGCTGAACTGTCAGTCTTGCGTCCATATAGCTGATTCTGATCAGTGGGTTCAGATTGAGCCGTCGGCCTGTTCAGATGAAGGAGGGTCAAAGTTCAGGGTCAGCACTGACCCAGGCCGTTACGAGTGTGTCAGGACCAGAATGCGATGGGTCTGTGACTGTGACGTCACCCTTGAGTACCGTACCATAGACGGACACTTCCTCAACAAGGAGCTTGAGCGGCTGCAGTGCAACCGGATCGGTCCAGTGATTGACGTGACCGTGATCTCAGGGAAACTGGAGGAAGTTCATCTGCCCCATTACGCCTGTTTAGGAGAGTCTGACCCCTCTCTCAGAGATGCTGTGAAAGTCCTCACCGTAAAAGATGAGGGAACAACCACTGAACCTGTGCAGTTGACCCGATTCCATGCCAAGATTGTCCAACCATCCTTCTCTCTTAAAACATTAATAATAAGTTGGATAATGCAAGTGGATGAACACTGCGATCTTCTTCTCTACATGTTTTCTAAAGTTCCTCTCATTCTACATGCCTACTTTTTTCCATTTGATGAGTGTGTGAAAGAAAAAGTTGAGAAGGATGAAAAATCAAGGTCATCATGCATCATCATGCATCCCAGACCTGACAGACCACTTCGGATGAAAACGCCACACATTCTTGACGTTCCTGGTGCCTCTATCCATCCCAAAGAAGGGATCACACTCAGAAGAGAAACTCCCCCAAACTACTTCAAGGTCATGACACGTCTGGATAATGATCTGCAAATGACTCTTACCAGAAAGGAGGATAAGGAGGAGGTCTGGACTGCAACAATTTTAAAAGATGAGCTTGATCAGATTCATCCTAAGAGAGACGAGCCGCGTCTGAATAGTGAGGCAGGTAAAGCACAATTTTTGATAACTACTGGCCAGATCTCATTCAGGGGGTTAAAAATGTCCAGATCATTGCAGATAAACTGTGTCAGCTAAAACTATTTCATCAGGAACAATATTCAGAAATCACACAGAGTTTAACTAGTCAGGAGAGCATGAGAAAGATCTGTGACCTTATACGTAAACACAGAGATGCTGTGAAAGCTAAATTCATCTAAATTTTTTTAATGTTCAATTGTACAAGTAAAACAATCAAAATTATATTTATATTCAGAGTAAACAACAGAAAATAAAAGACCAGGGTTTAATGTTTGCTACATCAGAATTTATTTGGCAGCTTCCATCTCTCATTATTCACATTATCTATTTGTCGCACAAGTCAAAAACCACCTCAAGCGAGCGTAAAAACTTTTTTGCGAATTAAGGTTTTTTTTTTTTTTTTTAATTTGCAGTATCTATCTCTAGTTTCTGACACGATACTTCAAAATTCACGTAAAAACTTTGATGGAAACAAAGCTATTGACATACATGTACATACTGTCACGGTGCTCTGAGACTTGAGGTAGATCCAAGTGCAGCTTTATTTAGGGATATCCAAAATCAACATCATACAGCCAAGCAAGAGTCAAAAACCATGAAACAGTCCACACAAAACCAACAAAGTGCTCAGACGTGCATGTAACAGTAAATCTAAACCTCAATTACAAATGACTGAAACAACCGGGTATAAGTAGACAGACACTAATAACATGACTAATAACAGCTGAGTGCAATGAGTGTAATGAGTCCGAGACAAGGGATTATGGGAAATGAAGTCCAATAAGGTGAGGCAATAGTCCAGGGTGGAGTGCCCTCTGGTGGCTAGATCCAACTGGTGATCATGACATTACCCCCTCTCTACGGAGCGCATACCAACATGTCAAAAACACAAAACAAAAAATTTCAGGAGGGTGGACTGGAGGAGGACCAGGGGGAGGGATGGTGGGCCAGGTCCGTGGAGGGGCAGGGGAACTAGGGACGAAGGCTTTGCAGGCAGGCTTGAAGGCCCCCACGGTGAAGCAGATGACCACCACAGCAGTGTAGAAATGCTTGAGGACCCCCACGGTGGAGCAGACGACCACCCCAGCAGTGCAGACAGACTTGAAGACCCCCATGGCAGATCAGGTGAATCTAGAGGCCAACACAGCTGACTAGGCAAAACTGAAACATAAGGCACAGAGAAGTTAGGGGTGGCCACTAGGGCCATAACAGGACAGGCAGGGGGCTCAGAAACGCCCTCCAAGGCTCTATCAAGAACCTCCTCTCTGGTCATGTTGAGGCAGGCAGACAGTTCAGGAACGACCTCGACGGTCGCGTCGAGGCAGACCGGAAACTCAGGTTCTCAGATATATATCTGTGGTTGCATCAGGGCAGACAAGAAGTTCATAGGGCACAAGGCTGGGTAGCCATCTCGGCTGAGGGCTCAGGAGCAGACTCACCAGCTGGAGCGGACTCAGGGACTGGCCTCTTTCTCCTTAACCTGCGCTTCCCAATGGGATTCAGAAAGCCAGGGTTTTGACTCAGTGAGGGAGAGATGGTGGGAAAGTCTCTGCGGAAGGGTATTAGTTGACCTGGTATTGCCCATTGGCAATGATGGTGGAGATACTGTATCTGACAAAGTCCCAAAAATCCAGGATCAGAAGTCCATTCATCTCCCATAGAGGCAAAGGATCATCAAGGCATTTATTAAAGATATCCTTAAGAGCAACATCATTATAATACAGCCCCACTGCCATGGTCCAAAAAGTCTGAGCAAAATCTCCTGCCTCCATCCCCTGTTGGTGCAGCGCAGTCAAGCCATCCGCTCCTTCTTAGTGGCTGGAGGAATAATCTGAATCCCCATACTGCTGGATCTGAAGTTGATCGAGGTTTATGTCACGGTGCTCTAAGACTTGAGGTAGATCCAAGTGCAGCTTTATTTAGGGATATCCAAAATCAACGTCATACAGTCAGGCAAGAGCAAGGGGCAACCTCCCACAGTTTCTCTTGAAGCCAATACGGAAGTGACTTAAACTGCAATTAATCGACTGGCCGCTAGGGACAGGCTCCAAAAGAGAGCAGAATCTCATTGAGTCCCATGTTAAAATGGCCAACTTTACAGCAGAAAAAAAAAACATGTTTACAGCCTGGATCAAATTGTGGTTTTGGTCTATACAGCTAATTTTGCCCTTCATGACAACTCTGCCCTTCATGAACATTTTTTTATTACTCGTCCGTTTAAATTATATTAAGCCTTAAAGTTGTGCATAATTAAGTGCGTGGTCACTTGAGTGACAGGTTTGCTGCTGCTGTCTGTGAGCCGTCACTTTACCTCAGCTAATTCCAGCCGCTGAATTTGGCATCTCTGCCATGTTTACTTTTTTTTCGGGATTATTTTATACAATTATAAAATAATAATTACAGAATGGCTTGAGGGTAAGTAAAGTTCAGGCTAATTTTCATTTGAAAGTGAACTAATCCTTTAAGACATTTAAATAGAGGTAGATTAATATGCCTGTAGAAATCCTGATTGGAGCATCTCCATTCAAAACAGAGTGCGGTGAGACACTCAACATCCCGAGGAAGATGAACCAGAACAATATTCCTGAACAGTCAGAGAACAAACACAAATTTGGTAATAAAGATGTCAAGAAATCTCTTTAAAAAGCTTAAATATGTGTCTTTGTTTCTATTTCAGTGCAGATGAGCAGTGACACTCCCACTGGAGTCAGTGTTGATGTAACAGCTGACACAGGTGCAAGTGTAAATGCTCCTGTACTCACTGGAAACACTATCACAGGCCCAGTAATCATCAGCTACAGCTCAAACCCTCCAGTACACAATACACCAACAAGGATCAATGAAGGTACTGTATAGTCTTGAGGTTTAAATAGGAATTTAAAATGGACCTTTAAATAACTGTCCTTTAGCAGAATGTTTGTTTCCAAATGTATTTAAAGCAGGGATTCTCAAAAAGTTCCCCAGTGCTGCACATTTTTTATGTATCCCTCATCTAACACACCTGATTCAACTCCTCATGACATTAGTAGAGACTGCAAGACCTGAATTGAAAAGAACCAGAATGTTCAGTGCTGTGGATCCACAGCACAGCTCCAGGACAGGTTTGAGAAGCACTGCTTTAGAGAATAACTTAAACTGCTTTTCCACCATCGGGCCAAACAGCTCTAAGGACAGTAAGGAACGGCTCCAGTTATATTTACACAAAGGCCTTTACATGGTCTCTCAGTCTAGTTCTGTAGGCTACACAATCATGGGGAAGATTGCTGACTTGACAGTTGTCCAAAAGACGACCATTGACACCTTGCACAAGGAGGGCAAGACACAAAAGGTCATTGCAAAAGACCACACCCTGGAGGATTGTGAGACAAAACCCATTCAAAAATGTGGGGGAGATTCACAAAGAGTGGACTGCAGCTGGAGTCAGTGCTTCAAGAACCACTACGCACAGACGTATGCAAGACATGGGTTTCAGCTGTCGCATTCCTTGTGTCAAGCCACTCCTGAACAACAGACAGCGTCAGAAGCATCTCGCCTGGGCTAAAGACAAAAAGGACTGGACTGCTGCTGAGTGGTCCAAAGTTATGTTCTCTGATGAAAGTAAATTTTGCATTTCCTTTGGAAACCAGGGTCCCAGAGTCTGGAGGAAGAGAGGAGAGGCACACAATCCACGTTGCTTGAGGTCCAGTGTAAAGTTTCCACAGTCAGTGATGGTTTGGGGTGCCATGTCATCTGCTGGTGTTGGTCCACTGTGTTTTCTGAGGTCCAAGGTCAACGCAGCCGTATACCAGGAAGTTTTAGAGCACTTCATGCTTCCTGCTGCTGACCAACTTTATGGAGATGCAGATTTCATTTTCCAACAGGACTTGGCACCTGCACACAGTGCCAAAGCTACCAGTACCTGGTTTAAGGACCATGGTATCCCTGTTCTTAACTGGCCAGCAAACTCGCCTGACCTTAACCCCATAGAAAATCTATGGGGTATTGTGAAGAGGAAGATGCGATATGCCAGACCCAACAATGCAGAAGAGCTGAAGGCCACTATCAGAGCAACCTGGGCTCTTATAACACCTGAGCAGTGCCACAGACTGATCGACTCCATGCCACGCCGCATTGCTGCAGTAATTCAGGCAAAAGGAGCCCCAACTAAGTATTGAGTGCTGTACATGCTCATACTTTTCATGTTCATACTTTTCAGTTGGCCAAGATTTCTAAAAATCCTTTCTTTGTATTGGTCTTAAGTAATATTCTAATTTTCTGAGATACTGAATTTGGGATTTTCCTTAGTTGTCAGTTATAATCATCAAAATTAAAAGAAATAAACATTTAAAATATATCAGTCTGTGTGTAATGAATGAATATAATATACAAGTTTCACTTTTTGAATGGAATTAGTGAAATAAATCAACTTTTTGATGATATTCTAATTATATGACCAGCACCTGTACTATGGGGCTGTTGAATGCTTGAATCTGATTGGTTGACGAATGTTCTAAGGTGTGCAATTATTTTCAGGGAAATGCACAGCTAAAGTAGTTCCAGGCAGGTCTTGGCCGCATTACAGTTCCATATCACTTCGCCAAATGATTTCAGTTCTTTCAAAGGTCTTTACAGCCGACAATAGCAAAAGAAACAAAACCCACAACGACACCGACCAAGCAAATAAATATAGTAAATAATAAGATAAAAACATGTTTTTTTGCCACAAAATTACATTTTATTATGTATGAAAAGCACATACTCTTTTTCTCCTACTGAAACGCACACACTCACGTACAGTATGGACACATACTCGCACAGAAGCATGTTGTCCGCGCTACTCTGATGAATTAATCAGTAAAATAGTTTATCAACTTAAAAGCTACATGACATTACTACGCAGCTGTTTTTGAAGCAGATAAACTTACAGTTTCGCTATTAGAGAGGCTATTGCTAAACACTGTTGAAAGACACACAGACTGAGGTAATTCACACATGCTTCACCTCTCACTCTCTCCAATAACTGCATTAATAACTGTATTAGTCTTCTATCAATGGCTCAAGCCTCTGTTATTAGCTCTAAAATGACATTTTGGAATTAGCAACGGAGGCGTTGGATGAGATGCATAAGAAATTAGTCGCACACACAAGAGTGTTTTAAGGACAAAATACCTTACAAATGTCTTGAAATACAACATCTGAACAATGTATTGAGTTGTGGGAACCGTAGTATAAAAAAGCGGAATAATTGATTCCAGTACGTTGAATTATTAGAAAATAATGCACACCTGAGATGTAACGGCATTTCAGTCCAAACACAGTTCATTATTCTAAATTTGTGGGATCTCTTACTCTTTGACCTATTATCGCTTTTCCTCTTTCTCCAAGACTCAGCTACAGAGGACAGTAAATCTGAAAACTGAAAACCATCATCCGTCACATCAGGAAATCCAGGAGCCTTTACATCATGTGCCACATCCCCGTCTTCTGCTGGATCTCTCTCACTGTTCTTGAACCTCTACTCTCAGAGAGATGTACACAAACTTCTTACTTTGATGAAAACAATATACCATGATCATCCTGCACCCAAATAATCATGTGATCTAGGTTTGTGTGTATAAAGGCTTATCAGTGTATGGCTGCATCTGAAATCACATTCTCTCTTGAGTAGGTAATTATTTTGAATAAGTAGTTACTTCACGGCCGATAAAATATATGTTGTATATAGTATGAATGTAATCTGGACATACTACATTCGCCATGTTGTCATTATCATGTGACCTACCAGCACCAGTTACATCACTTCACTGCCGTTCATATATCCTCTCCCGTGGCCTCATGGGAGAGTAAAGTGTCCATCATATGCAAACTTCAGAATCTCGCCAGAAGTAGCAGGTCATCCGGGTACTTTGTGATACTGTTTTATGAGTACTGTGAATTCAGACACACTTCTTTTGTCTCGCAATGTTTTTTACCCACTCTATAGTAGGGAAGTATGTGATTTTAGATGCAGCTCTTGTGTTCATTGTCTGATGAAGAGCCATTAGGCTCGAAGCGTCACCTGTGGTGAGAACATAAAATAAACATTTAATATTTTCGTTTTCTTGTTGTTTTTTTTAGTTTTTTTTTTTTTTTTGTCTCAGAATTTAACATTGGAATATTTTTTATATTTCACTGCATGGAAAATACTCTGAATGGTAGACATTCTGAATAATGTGCTGTAAAGTAAGACTGTCATGGCATAATGCACAAAAATACTAATATTTTATTGATTTATTGTAAATTCAAATTCCTCAGTGACAACATACTTTACCCCTAATGTTGGGTAAGTTGTGCCACTTCTATGTCATTAGCACTATTTCTGTGTCCTTATGATCCTTTCCTTTATTTCTCCTGATAGAAGACAGCTGAAATCTGATTTTTTGTTTAATAATGCTGAAGCACAGATATTTAGCAGTGAAGAATATGTACTCTGAGCTTCATGTCCTCTACTACAGTCTTCCTCCAACAGCAGGCCACCTGATCGAAGCCTCGACAACATCTGTCAGATTCAACATTATTCAGCTGGAGTGTCTAAATCACTTCAACAAAGAGCAGAAATGAAGTGTCCAGTGATGCTCTTCCCATGAAAGCTGTAAAAGCAGAATGTGAGCTTCGTCACATTTCTTCTAATGTTGCTCGATCAAGTCATGGTTTAGTCTGTAGTTGCAGCACAGTTTGGAGCTTTTGCACATGTTTGACCTCCAGCGGCACCTGGAAAACATCCACAGCTCTGCACTGGCGTGACCAGTGTTGGGAGTAACGCGTTACAAAAGTAATGCATTGATCATGTCAATCAATCAATTTTCAGTAATATTTTACTCGGTACACGTTCAGTAATGCTTGCGTTACTACACACTTTTAGCCTAAAATGTAATGTTTCTCCTTATAGTGGACTTCAATTGGCCCCAAACGGTTGAAAGTCAAAATTACAGTTAGATAGGCTTTAAATGATACCAGACGAGGAATAAGGGTCTTATCTAGAGAAACCATCGGTCATTTTCTTTAAAAAATGAAAATGTATATGCTTTATAGACACAAATGATTGCATCACAAGTGCTTCCAACGAAATGAAATTAGCAACTCTAAAAGATGCTTAAAACAGTAAGAAATAAATAACTAATAAAATAACAGTAACAATACATTAAACGGTATAAACAGTAGTGCAACCACAGTATACTCCCACATAAAGTAAAGAGGTAGTGCAGAAAATATTTTAAACAGCATAAAAATTGCACATATGTTCATGATTATAGCAACATTTACAATATATAATTATAAGCAGAAAAGTATATTATGACAGTAAAAAACATTATATAAACATTAATACAACAGCAATATACAATTAAAAGAGAGAGTCTTTGGCAATGGTCACAATGTTCGCTATTATGTGTCCTAATATATGTGTAAACATTAGCGATGTGTAAATAGTTAGTTACAGTGTGAGTGTCAAGTTTGATTCAGAGCAGCCACAGTTCTGGGGAAGAAGCTATTCTTATATCTGGCTATGCGAGAGTAGATGGTAACAGTTCAAAGAGATGGTGACCTGAGTGTGTGGAGTCCTTACAGATGCTTGTTGCCTTTCTGAGACATCTTGTGCTGTATATATCCTCCAGCGCTGGTAGTCAAATTCCGATGATCCTTGGAGACGGTGCGTTGAAGTGCCCTTCTATCCACTGCAGTGCAACTGTGAAACCATGTAGAGATGCAGTATGTGATGATGCTCTTTATGGAGCAGCGGTAAAAGATTACCCGCAATTCTTGTCGCAGACCGGCCTTTTTCAGTGTCCTCAGGAAAAACAACCGGTGCTGTGCCTTTTTTACTTCAGCAGCGGTGTTTGTGGCCCAGGTAAGGTCCTCTGTAATATAGACTCCAAGAAAATGGATGCTCCTCTCCACCCTCTCTCCACTGATGAAGATTGGAGCATAATCCCCATCCTGGGATCTCCTAAAATCACTGATGAGCTCCTTTGTCTTCCCAATGTTCAACAAGAGATTATTCTCCAAACACCAATCCGCCAAACTTCTGCACCTATAAAATGATTCGTCGTTATTTGTGATCAACCCCACTACAGTTGTATCATCTGCGAACTTTACTATGGTGTTGGTGTGAAATGCAGGAACGCAGTCTGTAAGGAAATCTCGAAACCAGTGGGCTCAGGTCCAACTGATGGAGATTTATGGTCGGTTTGCAAGGGATGGAAGTAAGGTTTAGAGATCGAGGAAGTCATTCTGTCACACACTCCAGTATACAGTAGGTGGTGCTAAACATCCTTCATGATAGAATTAAACCAGCCAAAACCAATCAAATCATTCATCTTAAGGGTTATGAGAGGGATATATTTTAAAGAAAACTATATGAATTTTAAGGTATTACCCTCAGGCAGTATTAAGTGCCTGACAATGCTAACTTTATTAAGGATTCTTGATTTTTTTTCTCTCTCTCTCATCCATTTTATCATGAAATGTTGTAATATGTGGTTGCTGAATTTGAATACGATGGTCTTAATGTATGTTTTTCCCTTTGTCTGTGATGTGTTGCCCCTTGTGGGATTAATAAAGTGGTTAACAATAACAATGAAGTCACTTTGCTATAAGGATTTTGGGTGGGATCAATTTCAAGTTGACCTATGTAAAGACTTTTGAGGAAAGTCTGTGTGCTCAGTCAGGTTTAGGTGTGAAAATGTTCCCTGACAAAATCCTTGAAGGGATTAATTGCCATGGGGCTGTAGCGTGTATCAATACAAGTATCTGGACTGGTGGAACTTGAAATGCATGGTCAGGAGTACTTGTGGATACCTCCAGAAATCTGTGGTGTATACAAGAGTTTGCTAGTCCGGATACACCTCTTTTCATGCAGTGAAAACTAAAACAAGCAGAGTGATGTGTGCGGTTCATTGGTTGTTGATAGCTGAGGCCTCTGTGCATGTACAGGAAACACCTTAAGTAAAGAAGATGTGAAAAAAAAAGGAAATGCAAATTCGCCTTCAGAAGTTTTGAAACAGACGTAAATATCACATTACCGTAAGTTCATTTATCTGCTTCTGTTATAATGTCATATTATTGTACAATATTTTCGCATTTGCATTGCGAAACTCGATCTTCAAATATTAACAGTTTATTTTATGGAGTCGTGGCACAAGTAAAAGTAGAAGTTCATCTTCAGGATTATAACGATATCGAGCTCTAGGGATTTTGCTTTTACTTGTGATACTTGTGATTAAGTTACAGGTTCTTTACAATCTGAAATAAACAAAGGTGGAAATGTAAACATTTAAAGTAAATACTAAATACTCCCAGGAGTTAATTCACAGACTTTCAGCTTTAGTGAGAAGATTGATTATGACGTATTTTTGATGGCTGGTTTTTGGTTAAAAACTGGTTTCATTGGTACTTAATAGCCTTTTTCAAGTCATTTCACAAGTTTTTTTGATTGGGTTGAGCTCTGAGCTCTGACTGGGTCAATCCAAAACACTGATGATCATCTTCTTCTGAAGCCATTCCTTTGTTGACTTGCAAATTTGTCCTTATCTGTCTGGAAGATGACATTTCTCTTCATCTTCATCTGAAGTATTTAAGAGAGATGGAAAGAGTTGCAGGATGTCAGAGACAGAGACCGCACACCACACACTTTCCTGTCTCACTTGCCAAGTCAAATCACCTTCATTTATATAGCGCTTTTCACAATCCAGATCGTTTTAAAGCAGCTTCACAGTGAGAATAGGAAAATTAATGGACATCGCTGTGAAGCTGCTTTGAAATAATCTGTATTGTAAAAAGTGCTATATAAAAGAAGATGACTTGAATTGACTACAAAAGATAATAAATCTGTTGGAATCTTTTGATCACAGTGAAACTTTTTTTGAAAGTTTGCGCTGGCGTAAGCTGTTAGTAAATCTGGCCCCTGGGCTTTGTGCAGTCAGACCAGTTCTTTATGGACTTCAGAAAATGATCCTCCACAAACTGCTGTTCACTGTGTTTTCATATGCAGGTCTGAAGTCAGTTTTTCATTATGGAGACGAGGAAGAGAAAATATTTAACTACAAAACAAAGATGTGTGTCTCCGAAGAGTGACCGATTCATGTACGATCCTCCTAAATTCAGTGTTAAATCAGTGACCTCTGACCCCAGGTGAGTGTAAACCTGTAGTGGCTGATTTAACTGCACTATGGGAGTCAAAAACACTGAATTCACACAGAGAGATGATAATTGATTAATTTGTTGATTACTTTTTTGATTAGTTAGATGAAAAATCCAAAATCCATTTTTTTTTAAATTATCATTCCACATCCTGCCCAATGTTGTCCTCCAAACAATCTGCAATATAAAGGCTATGAAAACAAATATAGTGAATGAATCTCTGTAGGCTATGCTGGACATTGTGCAAAGAAAGGGTTAAAATACCAACATTACGTTCTAAACCAAAAAAACAACTGACTGCTTACCATTTTAAAGCAGAATTTGAAATGACCAAATAAAAAATGATAATAAACAAAAACAAAAGCACGAGAAACACATTCACTCATCTGAACACAGTAATTTTATTGCATTAATAACAGTAATTCCAACAGTATCCCTGCTTTCATAAAATTATGATTACTTGTGTTACATGCAACTTAATTTCTAATATGAAATATTTTATTCAGAATGTATATTTTATTTACAAATGATCATGTTGTCAGGTTATGCAAAATGGAAATGTGCTAATGTTGGAAATACTTTCTTATGCTCTTTTCTCTTATGCTCTGAGAAAAACGCATCTCGAAGCAGGACTGTACGTTAAATTTTTTTGCACATAGCACTGGTGCTAGAGAGGTTGAAAGTTTTGTAGCACAGGTCAGCACAATTGTAGCACAATAAATGTACATTACATCTCATAAAACAACCACAAGTAGTGCAGTTCTTCGCTTAAACAGGCAGGTGACTGGCAAAAGTACTGATATGTCTCATACAGGTCGCGCAAAATCCAACCCTTAACAAGAAAAACACTTACTGCTTAACATTGTCAATTTTGTTTATATAGCCCAATATATCTGACTACAATATATATACTTTAGCTTCAGATACAGGATATGTTCATTCGCTTTTATAGACGGGTATTTGAACACGCTTTTTGTGTGTAAAAAGAACATGTAGCTACATGGCAAGATTGCAAGAAAATCTTGTAACTAACCATTATTTAAGGCTATTTTTAACTTATTAAGTTACTGATAACTGCTGTTGTCAAGCTTCAAAATGCTTCCTTCGTTGCAAGCCTGTGCGCTCCTCTAATCTATCCAGCTGCTGAACTGCTCTCCCTTTGACCTGACAACATCACGTCATAAATAAATATTTAAAAAAAAAAAAAAATTCAAAATTTGCGAATCGATTTAAATCGGCGGAAGATAGAATCACGATTCATATGTGAATCGATTTTTTTCCCCCACCCATGACATACAAACGAAATCATGTCAAAATACTTGTCTCGGCAAGTATTCCCTTGGTTATGTCATCAGTGAAAAGTTGAGAAAGAAACCAGATGTGTGTCAGTATATTCGGTCCGTGCAGTCGGTCTTAAAGTAACAGCAGCCTAATATTCCTGCTGTCATCTATGCCATTAATGTTAATATAATATATATATATATAAAAATACAGCTTTAACAAAAATGAACCTATATTTAATTTATACAGTGAACAAATAGTGTTAGTTTATGTATTTAAAAATGTATGTGCACCTCTGACTATAATGCATTAAGAGCTCGCTCAGGTACTGGGGAGCTAAACCATTTAGTGCTTTGTAAGTAATTAGCAAGATTTTAAAATCTATACAATGTTTAATAGGGAGCCAATGCAGTGTTGAAAGAACTGGGCTAATATGGTCATATTTCCTAGTTCTAGTAAGAACTCTAGCTGCTGCGTTTTGGACCAGCTGGAGTTTGTTTATTAAGTGAGCAGGGCAACCACCCAGTACAGCGTTACAGTAATCTAGCCTTGAGGTCATGAACACATGAACTAACTGTTCCGCATTTGTCATTGAGAGCATATGTCATAGTTTAGATATGTATAATGTAGTCATGTTGTGGTTGATAGTGTCAAATGCAGCACTTAAGATCCTGTAACACTAATAAAGAAGATATTTTGAAAAATGTCTCTTTTTTTTTTTTTTTTTTTGAGTCACAGAACAGATTGTTTCTTTTTCTTTTTTGTCTTACCTTTAGAAAATTAATGACATGTTTTTGTTTTATAGTGTGGATCATTGTGGAGAGTTCAGAATTACAGCAGGACCACAAAAATGTAGGTTTACACACAATCATTTAGTGATTTGTTGTTGATTTGTCTCATTTAGTGAAATGTTTCTCTCTTCTCGTGTTCAGATGCCTGTGATCTCACACTGGATCCAAACACAGCAAACACTTATCTCCTTCTGTCTGATAAGAACAGGAAGGTGATGTGTGTGTTTCAGCATCAGCCATATCCTGATCATATAGAGAGATTTGAGAAGTGGTGTCAGGTTCTGTGTGGAGAGAGTCTGCCTGGACGCTGTTACTGGGAGGCTGAATGGAGCGGACATACTGAAATATCAGTGACATATAAAGGAATCAGCAGGAAAGGATGGAGTGAAGACTGTGTGTTTGGATACAATGACAAATCCTGGAGTCTGAACTGCACTGATAACGGATTCTATGTCTGTCACAATAAAAACTGCACTACGATACCTGTGATCCATTCATCCTCTACTAGAGTAGGAGTGTATGTGGACGTGTCGGCAGGCAGTCTGTCCTTCTACAGCGTTTCTGACACACACACACTCACACACTTACACACATTCAACACCACATTCACTGAATCCCTCTATGCTGGATTCGGTGTTTATGGGTGTGAATCCTCAGTGTCTCTGTGTGACATTAAACAGCCTTCTGTGAGAAACAGTGATACACACACAAGCAGGTGAGTGAAATATACTGTCTTAGTGAAGCATTTTTCCATACTGTGACTAATAGTTCAATCCTCTGTTCTTCATACACCATTAAACACTAGGGATGCACGATATTGGATTATTGCTGATACCTGATATGATGATATTTTTCAACATATTTTGATACAATACCAGTAAATACTGTATATCTTTTTTCCTTTGTTTGGAAACAACACCAAGTCTCTCCTGTGCAGTGACTATAAACAAATTATTTTTTATTTTAGTTTTGAGCAAAAACTATTATTTCAGAGTTCTGAGTTCTCTGATTTAGACTGATTTACTGGTATTTCTCAAAAGCTCCTGATCTCTAAACTGTAATTTACTAATCATTTTTACTGTAATTTTCTAGCTGTATTGTGAGCTTCTTTTCTATTAATATGCCTGCAGGTGAGGAATAAGACAAAAATAGTCAAATTCAAACAGTATTACTTGATCTATTCCAGCACTCCCTCAATTACAATCAAGCACAATTAACTGTAGACAGTTGTGTTGTAAGCACTAAAACAGTCCAGTTCTTTATAGTCAAACTCATTTATTATGGATAATGAACATTTATGTTTAGATAATGAGCATTTCTGTCCACCCTAGACTGCTTGCTGGCCTTATATCCCGCTTCATCACAGTTAAAACCCAAATGCAAAGATCGCAGACGGCCCCAGATTATTGTTGTTTACCTTCACTGCACATGAAAACATGCACTCATATTCAGTCACGTCTAATGCGGTTTATTTGTGTTCACACAGCTTCACTGAACAGCGTCCGTTAGGGCTTTTAGTTCAAAAGTGTGCACATTTAGAGAAATATTGATTCATTCTCACATTTGTAAAATATTTTGTCATTCAGAATATAATTTCTATTCATTTCCCACTGAATTATTCAACCTGAAGAGCTGAACGAGCATTCAGAGCAAGCTCTGTCTCTCCTGTTCCGGGTTTGCATGAGTTATGACAGTGAACACTTATTCGGTCTCGAGCTGTCAATCATATTACGTGACCATATTCCTTCCCTTCTAAATGACGCTGTTATGCACACTTCCTCATTCTGAGCTCCATGAAAAACAAACCCAAAAAAACATTTCTACATGTGAAACAAGAAGCTAATAAACACACGATTACAATAGTATATGATTTGTGTGTGGGTTTTTTTCTTTTCATTTGGGGTATTTTCATATCAATAAAGGATGTTTACATTATAGATGCTAAGCAGGTGTGGCATTTAGCTACTTACAAAAGGCTATACATAACATAGAGTTCATTTACACATAGATTTCATGCAGGCTAGTTAAACAGAGCCTACATAAAAAAATAACTTGCCAATGATGTGCGAATTAAACCCTCATTAAACTATATATGTTTTTAAACTATTGTACTATTTGTAAACTATATAATTTTTATTTAGAAAATGCATGATTGTGTATAACATATGTTTATTATTAGTGACAGACATAACAGGCGTCAGTCGCAGCATTATACACTAGCCTAATACTAACCTGATTTTATTAAGGTTTTAATGTGATTTTTATTGCATGGAATATGAAAAATACAACTGTTCATTGTTAATGTTAGTTTAGGTTAATTAAATAATATTGACAGATACAACTTTTGATTTCAATAATGTATTAATAAACATTGAAATTAACATTATCTGAGATTAATAAACACTTTAGTGTTTTTATTGTTAGTTTGTGCTAACTAATGTAGTTAAAGTCACCAGCCAAGCATTGAGTTTTATTTATTAGTTTATTCAACAATTAATTTTTTTTACTTGTTTAAAACCATCTCACTCATTCACTCATTTTTGCCTTCTTCTGCATCTTTACAGGTTCTCTGCCTCCAAACCCTCTGGGCTCAATATTCACCCACTGCTGAACTGTCAGTCTTGCGTCCATATAGCTGATTCTGATCAGTGGGTTCAGATTGAGCCGTCGGCCTGTTCAGATAAAGGAGGGTCAAAGTTCAGGGTCAGCACTGACCCAGGCCGTTACGAGTGTGTCAGGACCAGAATGCGATGGGTCTGTGACTATGACATCACCCTTGAGTACCGTACCATAGACATAGACGGACACTTCCTCAACAAGGAGCTTGAGAAACTGCAGTGCAACCGGATCGGTCCAGTGATTGACGTGACGGTGATCTCAGGGAAACTGGAGGAAGTTCATCTGCCCCATTACGCCTGTTTAGGAGAGTCTGACCCCTCTCTCAGAGATGCTGTGAAAGTCCTCACCGTAAAAGATGAGGGAATAACCACAGAACCTGTGCAGTTGACCCGATTCCATGCCAAGATTGTCCAACCATCCTTCTCTCTTAAAACATTAATAATAAGTTGGATAACGCGAGTGGATGAACACTGCGATCTTCTTCTCTACATGTTTTCTAAAGTTCCTCTAATTCTACATGTCTACTTTTTTCCAGTTGATGAATGTGCAAAAGAAAAAGTTGAGAAGAATGAAAAGTCAAGTTACCCAATCAAGCATCCTAGACCTGACAGGCCATTTCGGATGAAAACGCCACACATTCTTGACGTTCCTGGTGCCTTGACTATCCATCCCAAAGAAGGGATCACACTCAGAAGAGAAACTCCCCCAAACTTCTTCAAGGTCAAGACACGTCTGGATAATGATCTGCAAATGACTCTTATCAGAGAAGAGGATCAGAAGACTGTCTGGACTGCAACAATTGAGAAAGATGAACTTGATCTGTTAAATTCTAAGAGATCCGAGCAACGTCTGAATAGTGAGGCAGGTAAAGTAAATTTATTTGAGAATTGCTTCCAGGATCTCATTCAGGGGGTTAAAAATGTCCAGATCATTGCAGATAAGCAGAACCTAATTGATGAGGAACAATATTCAGAAATCACACATGAAAGTTTAACCAGTTAGGACAGCATGATTATATGCAAGCACAGAGATGCTGTGAAAGCTAAATTAATCTAACATTTTTTAATGTATACATATATTAAGGTGCAATGACAAGCATTGGTAAACTCACTTTAAAAATATGACAACAATAGCTGGGTTTCCATCCA
Source organism: Elopichthys bambusa (assembly GCA_037101425.1). Taxonomy (NCBI): domain Eukaryota; kingdom Metazoa; phylum Chordata; class Actinopteri; order Cypriniformes; family Xenocyprididae; genus Elopichthys; species Elopichthys bambusa. Next base: position 40,354,587 of record CM074436.1, on the reverse strand, counting down.
AACATGAAGCAAATCTTTTTAAAGTTCGCAAAAAAAAGAAAAACAAACAAATGCGAATTAGGTGCATTTCCATCAAGTTGTTCAAGTGGATGACACTGGTATTGGTAAACTAGTAACCAATCAGTGGAAACAGACAATTAGTCACATGGGTTTAATGTTTGCTATGTCAGAATTTATTTGGCAAATGCGTTTCCACCTCCCATTATTCGCATTAACTATTTATCGCACAAGTCAAAAACCACCTCAATGCGAATTAAGTTTTTTTTTTATCTTTCTAAAGTTGCAGTATCCATCATTTGTTTCTGACATGATACTTCAAAATGTGCATAAAAACAGTGATGGAAACATAGCTATTGACATACATGTACATACTCCTAAGAGGAATATTCATTTAACTTTATTTTCGCTATTTCTTACAGAGTAAAATTGCTTTAAGGCTTAGACCATGTGCAGTCCACTGTATATATTTTATACCAGTGTTTCCCAACCCTGTTTCTGGAGGCACACCAACACTACACACTTTTGGATGTATCTCTTATCTGATCATTCATTCATCTTATCATTCATTTCAGGTCTTGGAGTCTCTTCTAATAAGCTGATGAGTTGATTCAGGTGTGTTTGATCAGGAAAAGTAAAAAAATCTGGTTCTCAGCATCCCGCCCTAGTTCCTTCTTTCCCAGAGGGGCATGAGGAGCTCACTAGGTCTTGGACCGCACCTTTTACTGCCAGAAACGGACCTAGGGTTCCCTCCACTCTCACCACCCTCGATTCTGGGACAGTCAAGGGGTACACGCGTACCCCACCCCCCCACCCCCTTCCCGTGCAAAGGTCCCTGAGACGAGTGACCCAGAGATGGATGGGACTGCTCTTCGGGAGATGGTGACAGCACCACTCCTTCGCCCGGAGGAGGGCCAGGTGGAAAATCTTTAGTTTTGTTTTCTTTCTTTTCCGCCACTGGCCCCACAGTCAGCAGTACCTACTTTGACAAAAAAAAGAGCAGTTTCCTTCCTCTCTTGGTCTCAAGAGGGTACAGAGGACAGTGGATGGTGCAGACCTGGACCAATCTCATCCTCCTCTGTGGCCAGCGGGCAGCAGTGGGAGACTTGAGGAAACAACCAAGCTTTTTCACACACCCTGAACTGAGCCTTACACAAGCTACTGTTCAAAATGTTGACGCAGAAACGCATTTTCGAATGCAACTGTCCCCAAGATTGGTTTGCAGTGACCAACCTGAAGGACGTGTACTTTCATGTCTCGATTCTCCCTCGACACAGGCCTTTCCTGTGCATATCAGTGCAAATTCCTGCCCTTCGGGCTGTCCCTATCACCCCAATGTCTTCACGAAAGTCAAGGAGGCAGTCCTTGCTCCCAAGAGAGAGAGTTGGGTTCGCATCCTCAACTATCTCAATGACTGGCCCATACACAGTCCCGGGATCAGTTATTCGAACACAGAGACCTGGTGCTCAGTCACCTCAGCCAGTTGGGTCTTTGGGTCAACTGGGAAAAGAGCAAACTCTTGCCAGTGCAGAGGATCTCTTTTCTCGGTATGGAGTTGGACTCCATCGAACGGACAGCACGACTCACATAGGGACATGCCCGGTCGGTGCTGAACTGCTTGAATATGTTCAAAGTCAGGATGGCGGTCCCACTGAAACTTTTTCAAAGGCTCTTGGGACATATGGCAGCCACAGCAGCAGTAAGGGGTCCCGAGATAGGCATGGCAATGCGGCACTCACCGGGTGAAAGTCACACCGGCCTGTCACCAAACATTCAGCCCGTAGTCGGACTCCTTGTTTCTGTGGGCAGGAGTACCCCTGGAACAGTTTATGGCAGTATGTCTTGCACTGAGCCTCCTAAAAAAGCACCTACAGCACTGCTGTCTCTGCCATGTGTTGTATCCTCCCAATCTGGGTGAGAGCCACTCAGAGACCTCCGTATGTAGAAGGCCCTACTGGGTTAGTCCATATGTGTCTCCTAGACCTCCTGCAGGATGTGACCTCCGCAGTGTCTTTTCCTTCGAAAGGGTACGTTTTCCCTATGTTATCCAAGTTTACTGAGTAGGCAGTGTTCATCTCTCTGTGTAGGCTGAGGTCACCAACTTCGGCTTGGTTCCCCAGCTAAAAACCTGATATGCACTTGCACCTGCTGCTCATTTATACCCGCACTGCGAGGCAGAGCAGCTGAATGCAATAATCGCATGCCAATGTGCACTGGGTCGTTTTTGTTACACTCAAAGTAGATTGGTAACTCTAGCGAGATCTCAATTCATCAGTTCTCTTCGATGAGATGTCTCCATTCCCTCCTTCAGGGAATGAGGGTTACATACGTAAATGAGACGTTTTTGTGTAACAATATAGTTACAAAAATGAAAATTAGACAAGTACATGATATAAACAACCGCAGTGCTAAACATAGTTACTGGGTGTGAGTCACACTCATGTAAATGTAAATCATACTGCATTTAGAAAAAGCCCACTCAAGAGAATACCATACACTATTGAAGCCTCTGATCAGTTTTCTTATGCTTTCTTGAACGTTTGATGTAGTCATGCTACTACTTTGGGTGAAAATGATTGGTTACAAAAAGCTTTTAAAGCAAACAGTGTGGAACTTTATGTTTGTTTGTTTGTTTGTCATTTTTTAATTGAATCCCCCCCCCCAGAAGTATGTTCTTAAGTCATTTAAAGAGATCAGCATCGGCTGTAAAAATCCTGATTGGAGCATCTCAGAGTGTGGTGAGACCTTGAGCACTGAGGAAGATGAACCAGAACAATTTTCCTAAACAGTTAGAGAACAAACACAAGGATAGTAATAAAGAGAATCATCATTAATTTTAAAGCTCTAATGTCATGAAATCTCTTTAAGAAGCTTATATACATGCCTTTGTCTCTATTTCAGTGCAGATGAGCAGTGACACTCCCACTGGAGACAGTGTTGATGTAACAGCTGACACAGGTGCAAGTGTAAATGCTCCTGTACTCACTGGAAACACTTTCACAGGCCCAGTAATCATCAGCTACAGCTCAAACCCTCCAGTACACAATACACCAACAAGGATCAGTGAAGGTACTGTATAGTGTTGAGGTTTAAATAGGAATTTAAATGGGAACTTTAAATAACTGACTTTTAGCAGAATGTTTGTTTACAAATGTATATAGAAAATAATGCACACCTGAGATGTAACGGCATTTCAGTCCAAACACAATTCATTATTCTAAATCTGTGAGATCTCTTATTCTTTGACCTATTATCGCTTTTCCTCTTTCTCAAAGACTGAACTGTAGAGGACAGTAAATCTGAAAACTGAAAACCATCATCCGTCACATCAGGAAATGTGGATTTATTGCAGTATGTTCTTTATGTTTTTGGTATTTTCTTTGTTTTCTTGCAGTCAGACATTTTCTAATTGAATTTTTTTGATTGATTCACATTTTTTTGCAGTCAGGTATTTCTTGATATGTATATGTTTGTTTTCAGTTAATTGATGTTTTCATCTTTTATTCTAGTTGTTTGATTTGTTTGTTGCCCTTTTTTTCTTTGTCATGTGAGATATCATGTGATCTAGGTTTGTGTGTATAAAGGCTTATCAGTGTATGGCTGCATCTGAAATCACATTCTCTCTTGAGTAGGTAATTATTTTGAATAAGTAATTACTTCACGGCCGATAAAATATATGTTGTATATAGTATGAATGTAATCTGGACATACTACATTCGCCATGTTGTCATTATCATGTGACCTACCAGCACCAGTTACATCACTTCACTGCCGTTCATATATCCTCTCCCGTGGCCTCATGGGAGAGTAAAGTGTCCATCATATGCAAACTTCAGAATCTCGCCAGAAGTAGCAGGTCATCCGGGTACTTTTTGATACTGTTTTATGAGTACTGTGAATTCAGACACACTTCTTTTGTCTCGCAATGTTTTTTACCCACTCTATAGTAGGGAAGTATGTGATTTTAGATGCAGCTCTTGTGTTCATTGTCTGATGAAGAGCCATTAGGCTCGAAGCGTCACCTGTGGTGAGAACATAAAATAAACATTTAATATTTTCGTTTTCTTGTTGTTTTTTTTACAGTTTTTTTTTTTTTTTTTGTCTCAGAATTTAACATTGGAATATTTTTTATATTTCACTGCATGGAAAATACTCTGAATGGTAGACATTCTGAATAATGTGCTGTAAAGTAAGACTGTCATGGCATAATGCACAAAAATACTAATATTTTATTGATTTATTGTAAATTCAAATTCCTCAGTGACAACATACTTTACCCCTAATGTTGGGTAAGTTGTGCCACTTCTATGTCATTAGCACTATTTCTGTGTCCTTATGATCCTTTCCTTTATTTCTCCTGATAGAAGACAGCTGAAATCTGATTTTTTGTTTAATAATGCTGAAGCACAGATATTTAGCAGTGAAGAATATGTACTCTGAGCTTCATGTCCTCTACTACAGTCTTCCTCCAACAGCAGGCCACCTGATCGAAGCCTCGACAACATCTGTCAGATTCAACATTATTCAGCTGGAGTGTCTAAATCACTTCAACAAAGAGCAGAAATAAAGTGTCCAGTGATGCTCTTCCCATGAAAGCAGCTGAGCGTTCTGGATTCTTTAGACATTTCTTCTAATGTTGCTCGATCAAGTCATGGTTTAGTCTGTAGTTGCAGCACAGTTTGTGTTTTTTTTTTTTTGAAGAGCATCAGGTCTAAATTTGAGAAAATGTGAATTGCTACCTCTGTATTCAGGAAATCAGGAAAGTATAGAATTTATTCTGGTTAAATCTGAAGTGAAATACCTTGGTTTAACAATTTCTAAAGACTCAAATACAAAAGAACTAGTAAATACAGAAAAAAGAAGAGATAGTTTGAAAAAAATCTCTTAATCACTGCCTTATGAGAGATCTTATGGGCAGAATACTTTTGACTAAAGCAGAAGAAAATATCTAAACTAATGTACCTGTCTTATTCTCTTAAAGGCACAATATGTACATTTTTATATTAAAATATCCAAAAAGCACTTGCACAGTGTTATATATTTCATTCAATTGTGTACTTACATTGTCCTTAATGCTTCCAAGAATTTGTAAATTCAGAGAAATTTACAATTTTAAATAGTGCCCATCCCTTGTCACTTGTTGCCTGATATCCCTGGTTTCCGCTTGTACTGCATATTAACCATGGCAACAGACGTGGACAGCTGCATAACGTCTAGCGGCACACTGTTGTTGTTTCGTTCAAATATTATGGACCATGGCAAGCAAACTTTGGGACAAAAGGAGAAATAAAATGAGGATCAGTATCGGCGTGGCATTTTCGAGATGGCAACAAACTTCGGCTTGACAGAGATGCCGCTCATGCATGTTAGTAGACAAATAGGTAAGCAAATGTACATAAGACGGATTTATTGTTGTTTGTCCACAAGCTTATTTTATCTAGACAGGAGTATAATGGCGAGCAAACAGCGGTTTGAATCATGTGTTCCTCCCTGTACTCGCTGCTACGAGTGGGGCTACACGTGATTTATGTGTTGTTTGTTTGGGAGTGCAGCATGCACTTTTGCACTATCAGGAGTTTTTAGCTCCGCTCCCGTTGGCTTTATTCTCGAGGGAATAAAAGTCTAATGCAAGGCTCGGATCTCGCATTTGCTGAGGCAGCACATGGATTGAAAGATTGGCGAAGAAGGCTTCAGTGAAGAGGTTCTGACATCAGTGGTGTCAGACCTCTGAGGGCATAAATTATTGCACCTCATTTCACGGTGCCCATCTCCCTTCAGTGCCTTCAGGGGGCAATTTTGCCAAACCCGCCACTTCTGTGCTTTGGGGTGCAGAGGTCCCCAGCGGGTTGTAGTTTGGTTGTTCCCTGCCGGTCTCCCGTTTCAGGGCACCAAATTGGCTACTCAAGTTATGTCAGAGCCCAGTCTCGAGAGGCTGGTTCTCTTAGTACGAAGTTTTTTCGGGGTAAGATGGATCTGAGGACCATTATTATCTCTGAAAAGGCTGCGTGAGGGCAGTCCCCTCCAGGGGGAAGTGGTCGACACCTCATGACACGGTGCTTTCGGTGCCCACAGGGGGCCATTCTGCCAATCCTGCCACCTTGTGTGCCTCGGGACGCAGTGGTCTCTAGTGAGCCTATATCTCAGTGTCCGCCCGGAAACGTAGAGGCACTGGGATGCTCGCCCCCTCTGCGGAAGGTCTCACAGCAATCAATTTGGATGTTCCCTGCCAGTTCGCCGCTTCAGGACACCAAATTGGTCGCTTGAGTAATACCAGAGACCAGTCTTGAGAGGCTGGTTCTCTTGGCCTCTGGGGGAATATGGTTAACACCTCATTATATGGTGCCCATTTCCCTTCAGTGCCATCAGGGGGCCATTCTGCCAACCCTGCCACCTTGTGTGCTTCGGGGCGCAGCGGTCTCCAGCAAGTTCTAGTTTCAGTTGTTCCCTGGCAGTCATCCGCTTCAGGGCACCGAACTAGCTACTCAAGTTATGCCAGAGACCAGTCTTGAGGGGCTGGTTCTCTTTGTATAAGTCTCCTGGAGTCTGGGTTTTACAGCCAGTATTTTATCGTTCCAAAAAAGGATGGGGGGTTGTGTCCAGTTTTTGATCTGTGCGCTGAGGCGAATTGGGACATAATCAGATCCGAGGACTGGTTTGTCACGATAGATCTTTTGGATGCATACTCCCATATTCTATCCTTCCTCAATTCAGGAAGTTCCTCAGGTTGCGTTTGGGGACAAAGCATACCAGTACTAGGTTCTTCCTTTCGGCCTAGTCTTGTCACCCTGTGTTTCTGGCTCAATGTGTGAGCAGATGGCGGATCGGCATCGAGATGTCATCCTTGTCCACATGAAAGTATGGGGGGTTAAGGCAGAGTCTCATACAGCCAACAAACTAATACATAGAATAACATTACAACTTTCAACACACTCAAATGCAGTTTAGTATGATAGTTTAACATTATACCAAGTGAACTTACCTGTATGAGTTGTATTTCAGCTTTGGGAGTAGTTCGGTAGAATTAAATGTCCTCATTCCTTTATATCCCCTGAGACTTGCGTATGGCACTGATATCTGTCTCTCATTAGCAATAGCGCCCACGATTCTCGGATTGTGCCTTTAAAAGGTAAACTCTGTAATGTTTCATTTTATATGGAAAAACAAAAATCATTATATTGAAGAATCCCAGATTATTAAAGATGACTGAATTTGAATCTATGACTGGAGAATTAAAACTGAATTGGATTAAATCATATTTAACACAATATGGTTTCATATACCAAAGCGTGCATTCAAGAGAGCTGGAGGATTAGAATTTCTGCTGAAATGTGATTTTGAAATACAAATGTGATTTCATATTTCTACAAGCAGATAGTGCAAGCGATGATCTGGAAAATGATTTTTACACATAACTTCACACTGCATGGATCCACCCTGTGGAATAATAGAGTTATTACAGTAAATATGAAGACATTATTCAAACAAGAGAGGTATGAGGTAAAAGTTGTATATGTTGTTTATTTGATAGCAAAAATTACAATTGCTTCTAATGAAACATTTAGGAAACAAATACTGTAATTATATTTAATGGCCAAAAATGAAGAACATTCAGTGTAGAATCATTAATAATGTTGCTGAAGTTTTATATAAAAGATTGTGTTTTGATGCAGATTATTGTGGATTCTGCTCAGAAGAGCCTGAAACCATTGAAGATTTATTCACAGTTCTTGCAGGATATTCACAGCTGGATAAATATTGATACTCAAATTCCTTTACTAAATTTATTGCAGGTTTTGGTTTATGTAAATAGCTCTCAAAAAAAAAAAAAAAAAAATGTCATTGGTGTTAAACATTATTATTTCTTTGGGTAAATATCATATACGTAAAAAAAGAAACTGGAATAGTAAACCCTCTTTAACTTGTTTTAAAAATGAATGTAAAAATTATTTTTCATCCAAAGATAATCAATCCCTTGGTGAATTATATAAAGAATTATATAAAGTCATGTATGAGTCTTTCATTCTTAGGTTTTGTACATGCTTTCAAATGTTTGTTTGTTTTCCTTGTAACCCCCCCTTAAATGTCTGAAGATTATGCTTTTTTTTTATTGTACTGAATATGCTATTGTTTATTTTATACATGAACGTGATCATAACACAAGTATATATACACAAAATGATAGATATAGAACTGGAGATTTAGTTACTGTCACATTTTGAGTTTTTTAAAAAAAAAATTATCTGCTTCTCCGTCCTGTTCATGTTTGAGTTTTTGTTCATCCACTAGTCTGTTAATTACCTCCGTTCTCTTTCTTTTTGTTTCTATGGTTTCTAATTGATTGTGTTAGTTCAGTTCAGGTGTGTCATTATCTCATCAGCTCCTCTGTTAGCCCTCACATATTTAAGCCCTCAGCTTCTGTCTGTTCTTTGCCGAGCTTTGTTAAACGTCATGTGTGATAGTGGTATGTTTCTCGTCCTTTGATTCTCCTGTTTATTTTTTTGATTGTTATATTAAAAGTCTCCTGAATAGATCTCCTTCATCGTGCGCATTAATACAGCCACCACTCGTGACAAATACATGTTATTTGTGCATATTATTGTTCCCTAATTGAGTTTGTAAATTGATATTGTTCAATAAAAATACAATGGAAACATTTGGGATAATGTAAGTGTACAAGTCAACAAAATATAACATTGTTCTAGTGGTTTTTGGATATTTTAATCCAAAAATATTACATATTGTGCCTTTAAATGTGGTTCAGTGAGCATAACCTCACATTCTATAGTTTTATTTACCAGTATTAAATTTTATAAAGCTAAGACGGCATGTGAATTGAATGTGTGCCTGCGTCTCAGTGTGCACACTATCCATACTAAATAGTATGTGACATTAGTAATATTTAATACTATTTAGGACAGGTTGTATAGTATGCACAGTGGGATGCAGGGTGTATGTTTTCTAATCAGGCATTGAAGAGTCACACATTAAAGGTCCTTCAGCGGCTCTTCAGCCCAAACGACATCATGCGAGTTTAAACCAAAAAGACACAAAGTTAAAACCCTCATAAAGGATCATATTTCAAGGTAAGTTCAATTAGTCTTTAATTCATAAAGTGTTATGCTATTATATGTCATGCTCTGGCTTTATAAGATCATATGAAACACTAAGACTAAAAAGAAGAAAAATTATAACACCCATGAAGTGGAGCTGATATCGAAAGTGAAAGTTAAAAGTAAACATAACAGCATCGGTTTGATATATAAGTAAAGAAAAACCTTAGTGTATTGTGATTGTCAGAAACATTTGGTACCTGAACAGAATTTCATTAGGGTTTACTGACAACATGGAAAGTTCTAACATAACAAATGTATGATAGAACTGGAAGTGCTGATTCTGCAGACTTGTTCCTCCGAGTCTCGGGGTCTCGGGATTTCTGTCCATGAAAACATCATGTAACTGACCATTCACATTTATCGATCTTATCTGGATTTGGGTCATAATTTATTGTTTTATAATGTTTTCTGGGGTGCACTTTTATAATGTTAGTATACTTTTTACATCAAAAATTGTCATAATTCAGAAATAAAAAGCATTTTTCCTACCTTGATTTTAGCCCTCTTTTCTGAACACTTTGTTTTAAGGGGCGTGTCTGCTGTGGGACTTCAGTGTAAACACCCACTGCTGTGATTGCTCTTTGCATTTGAAATGGTCAAGTATTACTCTCTCTTTTAGCGCGTTTTTTCTATTATAGCTCTTAAGGTTAACTGATCATGAAAAATGTTAATTATAGCATTACAGGAGTAACGGCTGTATTTCTGTTGTTCCATCATAGAGTGAATGTGCATTTTCATTCAGTGTGTCTCCTTTACTCGTTCTGCTGCTCATGCATGTTGGGCTTATTTACATCAGAGTGCACATGCCTCTTTGAGGTAGCATACAGCGGTGATGTGCATTTTAACCAGTTGATGGGGAAAGTATTCATAAAATGGATTCTAAAAATCAGAATAATTTGCAATTAAATAATTATTCAACTCTGTCTTGTCTGTTGTTGTCTGTCGTTGCTCCACAATGTTTGTTCCACTGCATATGAAAATAGACGTGTGATGTGAGAATAGTGTCAGTTGTGTGAGAGTCGGCAGCTCTAGTTGTGTGTCATTGATGTTCACATGAATGCACTTTGAATTAAATCACCTGCTAAATGCAGAAATGTTAATTTAATGTTAATATAATGTTCTCTGTTTCCATTTACAGGCCTCAAGTCAGTCTCTCTTTATGGAGAACAGAGAGAACACCGTTTTTGAGAAGAGGAAGAGGAAGAGATCTTCATCTCCAGAACCCAGCTGTGTGTCTCTGAAGAGTGACGGATCAATGCCTCTTCCTCCTCCTACATTCATTTTTGAAGCAGTGACCTTTGACCCTGTGTGAGTATAAACATGTATTTGGTCTAATGCAACTAGTATTAGACATTTATTGAAGAAAATCAGTTGACAATGTAAATGTGTACTTGTATAGCGAGATAAATCTAATGAAATTTTCAAATATGTGCAGGCCTAAACAGAGACCTTGACAGAGACCTTAAGTTATATCTAGAGATTTCTCACCCTCATATTTATCATCATAACTGTAACTGTATTATGGTAATAATTATGGTAATATACACTGTTATCCCCTCCCCTTGAAGTTGCAGTAGCAGCCTGTCTCTGTACAGTGGATATTGTTCATAATCAGTCATAGGAAATTGTGTAAGCAGCACAAACAGAATTCTACCCTTGAGTCGACTTGACAGCTCTGAAGGTGTGTTTGACTTGAAGCAGTGCTGCTCAGACCGACTGGTGTGTGACATCAAAATACTGTGAGAGTGATTAGAGAGCAGATGGCTCTTTATACTTTCAAATCCCTCTCGTTGTACTTTGATGTCATACACTGAACATGCCTGATGTCAGTCGAACACGCCTTATTTTTTCTGCTCACCCTGAATTAAAGTGACAGTGCACTGTTCATGGTCAAAATAAACATGAGAAACATGAGGAAAAAGTAGACCCCCCCCCCCCCCCTCCCCAAAAAAAACCCCCAAAAAACAAAACAAAACAACAACAACAACAAACATAAAAGTGAAGTCTGTGTTAAGGAAATCAAAGTCACACAGGAGTTGCAAAAACAATGCTCATAAGTTGCAAAATCTGATTCATAATAAATGAAATAGCAGGCAGAACTAAAATCAAGTCAGCTTAATTTCTAAAGCACTTTATACAATATAGATTGTTTCAAAGCGGTTTGTAATAAACAGGAAAATAACATAATCAGTGAACGCTCTGTGAACTACTAATCAGCACCACCTGCACTCTATCACCATCATCACAGCCACTATATCAACCCACGCACAACAGTCAACAGCATCTTGACCCCAGGTGAGTATAAACATTCAGTGGATGATTTAAAGTAAAATATGTAGGTCAGGTGTGTGCGTGCGTGTGTGTGTGTGCGTGTAATTTTCTAATTTCACCTCAAACCTATGGACAAAAGTTCAGAGGTGAAAAATTTACTTTGACTTGACTTATATTTAATTTTTTTGAAAAGTTTAAATTTTAAATTGAAATTAAAATGTAGAACATTAATTATACTAAAAATACAAGATTGACATCTTTATTTATTTACTATGTGATATACATTTTTTTTTTTTTCTAAATTTAAATCCTTAATTTTTACATCTTTATTCTGTTCTTTTTTTTTTCCCAACACTGTGTATAGATCTGATCGGTCTGGAGACCAGGATTCTCCTCAACCAGTGAATGTTGAACTAAAGAGAGTCAAAGACCAGCACAAAACCAGCATGAAGAACAAGTATGAGAGATTATTTGAGGGAATGAAACTCCAGGAGAATGAAACCCTCCTGAACAGGATCTACACACAGCTCTACATCATAGAGGGAGAGAGAGAAGGAGTGAATGAAGAACATGAGGTTTTACAGATGGAGAAAACAGCCAGAACACAACACTCACAAGACACTCCAATCTACTGCAATGACATCTTTAAAGCCTCATCTGAACCAGGATGTGAGGAGAAAAACCACATCAAGACTGTTCTTACTAAAGGCATCGCTGGAATCGGAAAAACCGTCTCTGTGCAGAAGTTCATTCTGGACTGGGCCGAGGGAAAAGCCAATCAGGATGTGGATTTTATGTTTGTACTTCCATTTCGAGAGCTGAACTTGATCCGAGATCATCAGTACAGTCTTCACAGACTTCTGCTGGACTTTCATCCTGAACTTCAAGATCTGGACTCAAAGATCTATGAGGAGTGTAAAGTTGTGCTCATCTTTGATGGTCTGGATGAAAGCAGAATCACACTGATGTTTTCAGATGCTCATAAAGTTTCTGATGTGACTGAGACTTCATCAGTGGGTGTGTTGATGTCAAATCTCATGAAAGGAGAGCTGCTTCCCTCTGCTCTCATCTGGATCACCTCCAGACCAGCAGCAGCCAATCAGATCCCCTCCGAATACATCAACCGTCTGACAGAAATTCAGGGATTCAGTGAGCCTCAGAAGGAGGAATATTTCAGGAAGAGAATCAGTGACGAGCATCAAGCCAGCAGAATCATCTCACACATTAGAAGAGCTAGAAGCCTTCACATCATGTGCCACATACCCGTCTTCTGCTGGATCTCATCCACTGTGCTTCAAAAGCTCCTGAAAGATGATCTGAGTGCAGAAATCCCTCAAACTCTGACTGAAATGTACATCCACTTCCTGCTGATTCAGATCAACACAAGGAATCAGAAGTATGAAAAGAGAGATCCAGAGAAACTCCTGCAGTCCAACAGAGAAGTGATTGTGAAACTCGCAGAAGTAGCTTTCAAGCAGCTGATGAAGGGCAATGTGATGTTTTATGAGGAGGACCTGAGAGAGAGCGGCATAGATGTCAGTGATGCCTCAGTTTATTCTGGGATTTGCACTGAGATCTTTAAGGAGGAATCTGTGATTCATCAGAGGAAAGTCTACAGCTTCATTCATCTGAGCGTTCAGGAGTTTCTCGCTGCTTTCTATGTGTTTTATTCACACGTGATCAAGAACAAGGAACCACTCCTTGAAAGCAAATTATACAGATTTGAGAATGTCTCTCTGTATAATCTACTAACATCAGCAGTAAATAAAGCCCTTGAGAGTGAGAATGGACAGCTGGATCTGTTCCTGCGGTTCTTGCTGGGCATCTCACTGGAGTCCAATCAGAGACTTTTACAGGATCTACTGACACACACAGAGAACAGCTCAGAGAGCATCAGTGATACCACACTGGACATAAAAGAGAAGATCAAAGATCCAAATGAATATTATCACCTCTCAGCTGGACAATCCATTAATTTGTTCCTCTGTCTGCTGGAAGTGAAAGATCAGACTCTGCCCAGAGAGATTCAAGAGTTTGTGAAATCAGACAAACACTTAGAGGAGAAACTCTCTCCTGCTCACTGCTCAACAATCTCCTACATGCTTCAAATGTCAGAGAAGGTGCTGGATGAACTGAACCCCATGAAATACAACACATCAGATGAGGGTAGAAGAAGACTGATACCAGCTGTGATAAACTGCACAAAAGCTCTGTGAGTGTTAATTATTAATAATAAAGAATACTTTTTAATAATGCATGTAATATCTTTAAAGGGCTCATGACATGGATTTTAATATTTTAATATGTTCCTTGAGGTTCACTTATTCTAGGGGTGCCGAACTCAGTTCATGTATTTAGTCATGTATTTAGTCTTGTTAATGTATTTGGTCTTGGTGGAGTAAATCTGCTATGCTGCTGCTGAATTGCTGTTGTTGTTTATTATTACTGTTGTTGTAGATTAGCTGCAGCTGTTAATTATTGCTGCTGCTACTTCAGAGCAAATACTGCAACTTGCTACTGCCAATACATATGCTGATACGCTGATGTGAGTATGTAAGACATCATGCTGCTGCACAAATAGCATATATACACTATATTGCCAAACATTTTGGGAGGCCTGCCTTTACGTGCACATGAACTTTAATGACATCCCATTCTTAATCCGTATGGTTTAATATGGAGTTGGCCCACTCTCTGCAGCTATTACAGCTTCAACTCTTCTGGGAAGGCTTTCCACAAGGTTTAGGAGTGTGTTTATGGGAATATTTGACCATTCTTCTAGAAGCGCATTTGTGAGGTCAGGCAGTGATGTTGGACGAGAAGACCTGGCTTGCAGTCTCTGCTCTAATTCATCCCAAATGTGTTCTATCGGGTTGAGGTCAGGACTCTGTGCAGGCCAGTCAATTTCCTCCACACCAAACTCACTCATCCATGTCTTTATGGACATTGCTTTGTGCACTGGTGCACAGTCTAAGCAAACTAAGCATTTAAACAAACCTGATACAGCTAATCAGGAGCTGAATTTGGCACCCCTGACTTACCCTGTTGATTTTTTTTATTTATTTTTTTGCACAAAAATCCATAAATGTGCATAAATGATTTCCCAACCTCATTTCTGAACCTCTGTCTGAAATGATCTATTCAAGCAACAGCTCTGTCAGTAAACATGCGCATTATAATTGGCTAATGTCATTGCATAGGAAAAAGTATCAATTTCTCTTTGTGTTTAAAAAAAAAACACAGACAAAGAATTATTAAACTGTTTGTGCTTTTATTAAAATATTTAGCTGCTGCCAGATCCAATACAGTTTGCTGCTTTATCTTTGCACAACAGTTTCTTTACAAACTCTCCCTTACACTGTGCCTCATTTAAAAAACAATCTGCAGTCAAATGCTCCAAACAAACACATAATCCTCTGATGTGATCCAGCTCACACTGTAAAGGGATTAAATACGTTATTAAATAAATAATTGTAAATAAGCATTTCAGATGATTCAGTGTAGACTAACACTTTTTGGAAAATGCTAGTGTGAACTGCAAATTCTGAAATGCAAATGCTGTTTTCAAATTGTGGATTATATTCTATTTGACCACTATTTCACAGTATTTGACTTTGTTTTATTTTTGTACAGCCAATTATTTACTCATCTATTTTTTTCAAAATTTTAAGGAACTAATGCTGCCCCTTTAAAGAAAACCACCTTGAACCCCAACTTATTGTGCTGTATTTAATATCTTCTAGTCTTTCTGGCTGTAATCTCACTGGTCAGCATTGTGAAATTGTGTCATCAGCTCTTAAATCATCAAACTGTATCTTGAGAGAGCTAGACCTGAGTAATAATGACATACAGGATTCCGGAGTGAAGCTGCTCTCTCATGGACTAAAGAGTCCAAACTGTCAGCTGCAGATACTGAGGTATTAAAATACACAAGATTATTTACAGTCTGCCAGTCATAATGTTGATGTGTGTTTGTAGATGAACTGACTGTGTGTCTGTAGGTTGTCTGGCTGTATGATGACAGAGGAAGGCTGTGGTTATGTATCTTCAGCTCTGAGTTCCAATGCCTCATACCTGAGAGAGCTGGACCTAAGCTACAATCACTCCGGCAATTCAGGAGTCAAGCAGCTCTCTGACAAACTGAAAGACCCAAACTGTTCATTGCAGATACTCAAGTATGTCAAACACTAATACTGACATACCTAATGTGTGTGTGCATGATGCATAACTACAATAATGTTTGTTTGTGTGTTTATAATATACAATACTTTGCTTTATACTGTAGGTTGTCTGGCTGTATGGTGACCGAGGAAGGCTGTGGTTATGTGTCTTCAGCTTTGAGATCAAACCCCTCACACCTGAGAGAGCTGGACCTGAGTAACAATGACCTACAGAATTCAGGTGTGAAGATTATTTCTGAAGGACTGAAAAACCCAAACTGTCAGCTGCAGATACTGAGGTATTATGAGAGATTATTTACAGTCTGCCTGTAATAATGTTGATGTGTGTCTGTAGATGATCTAACTGTGTGTGTCTGTAGGTTGTCTGGCTGTATGGTGACAAAGGAAGGATGTGGTTATGTGTCTTCAGCTCTGAGTTCAAACCCCTCACACCTGAGAGAGCTGGACCTGAGCTACAATCACCCTGGTGATTTAGGAGTGAAGCTGCTCTCAGACAAACTGAAGGATCCAAACTGCTCACTGCAAAAACTCAAGTATGTGGGGCAACAAGAGGTCTGGTTTACACCTGGTATTAAGATCTGTCTCAGGTGATCTGATCACAAGTTGGTTACTCTCATTTGGATGTAGTTATTATTAAAATGTTCATATGATTCTTTTTTTTTTTTTAAAAGTTTATTTTTTTGTTTACTGAGTGCAATAAAATAGGTTTAATTTTTTTTCTTCACTGTCCTGAAGTGACAACATAAAATACAGTTTAAAAACATCTTGAAGTGTATATTTATAATTTATTTAGGAGTGTATAGCCATCATTGTACACTCTTAGGTTCAGGAAGCTGAGAGAAAATGTGCTCCAGCTCAATAAAATGCTCTGGACACAAGATAACTTTTGGGTTGTACTGCTCAGGTTCAGTATGTTATAAATAAATCTTAACCACTGATTCCTAAATTCATCCATTTTTGCAAGGCTAAACAAAGAGGCTTTTCTTTTGCATCCAAACACACAGCATCTCATGCTGTGACAAAACTACAAGGGCTGCAACAACTTATCAATAAAATCGATAATAATCGTTCATGAAAGTCATCGACAACGAATGTCATGATTGATTAATCACGTCTTCCCACCTTGCACAGAAAACTTCTGCCAGTCGCATCAAATTACAGCACCAAAGAACGCATTTCTATGGACAAAATTGCATCTAAAATTAAAATCCTCAGCGCAAAACTTTAATTTTACGGTTATATCCTTATCTGTAAGTGTTACAAATTCATGTGAGTATTTCCATTTTGCATGGAGGCTCATCCTGACAGTCTGCATTAAACTTCAAACTTTACTGAATGAGCGCCAGTGCACGCATACACAACAAAAAGACGGGATAATTGAGAATATATTAATTTTGCTGAAATATCTGTTGTTGAACAATTAAAGTTAGGTTTAAACGTCAACATGTATTTAATGAGAGTGGTAACTGTAAAGAGATAACAGTGTGTAATTGAATATAAATGTAAGATGTTTCTTACATCTACGGGATAAAAAAATGGCAGTAACCGGTTACTGTGTCCAGAGTGAATTTGTGTGTTCCTGCAGAACATTTCTCTTATCTGTTAACACTGAGTTTGTTTTTCTTTACTATCTTTATTATTATCTTAATTTTTATGTAAGTATTTAAACTGTCCTTTTGCCTTATAGCTCTTTTGCATATAGCATAGATATAGATATATTCACTGTATATGTTTTCATAGCATTCAGTTGGTATGTTTGCTTGAAGGACAGCATTGAGCAGGATGTTGAATAGTGTGGTTTTAAAAAATAAAATTAGGCTTTTTGGCCTGCTAATTAATTATCAAAATAATCATTATAATAATTTAAATAATCGTTGCAAACACTACAATTCACTGAAGCCTCACCTCCTTTTTTTGCATGTGCTTTTGGGTGGCATTATGGTAATAATATGCTAATATTTCACATTGTGAGATAGACGTTTGTGGAAATAATATCTGGACTTGGATCAAGGAATTTATGCAGGTCTTTAATTAGTGTTCTCTGTTAGATATAAAAAAAATATTTTGTGGCAGACTATAAGCTTTGTAACTTTGCAGATCTTATACCTGCACAAACAGATAACAGGGTTTTTTCTGCATAGAGAGTTACGAGGTGGTCGCCTCGGTCAAATTTCATGCCACCTCTGGCTGTCGAGAAAACACAGAGCATGCAGTCACATGCTCAGATACCCCTTTTCTACCGACACGGTTCTGTTGAGGGTTCCCGACCTGTGTCCATTCTCGAACCGTTCGATAGTGATGCGTGGATCGCGGTTATATCCGCCAAGTAATAAAAAATAACATTCCAATTAATTGCGCGTGGATGAGTGGTTGGATGGATGAGAGATAAATCATTAATGTGTTTTTTAACTATTACTTCACAGTAAGATGCAATGAATGTGCGTCACTCTTTTATTTCATTTTCAACTGAACGTATTTCTCTTCAGGGAAAACCAATCAAAGAAAACATGTCCCTAGAGCACCTCCTAGTGGTCATTAAAACAAAGCAAAACCCTACATGAGATATTACTTTATAACTTCACATCTTTAACTAAAAATATACGCAAGCTTAACTAACAGAAATTATTCTGATAAGAGTTTTTTTCCAACAATGATGTAATTAAACAGTGACAATTTAAGTTTGAAGGGAATAAAGACTGTTTCTGCTATTAAGGAAATGTAACTTACCAAAGAAGAACTAATATTTTAAATAAATGTTAATTTATAAGCAGTCTACTTCAGTGTGATATGTTACCATATCATCATGCTTAACACTGAGAATTTGAATAATTGTAATGTGAAGATCAGGTGCAGATATCTAAATCAGAGAATATCGTCAGGCAGTTAGCGGGTGGATGATTTATTTTTAATAGTAGATTCAGGTACAAGTCAATGCACAGACTTTTTCTTTGTTCAGTTTGCACACTGGACATGGGTTGGAGCTCTTTATTTTGAACTCTCGGTTTTCATAGATGGACCAACATTTTTATCACCTCTGCCTCGTTTTGAGCCAGGAAAAACCCTGAAATACATTACACACCAAAGGAAAAGGAAAACATTAAGAAACATGATATGACTCCTTTAATGGATTACGATGCATTGATAGTGTAAATGCTAAAGCTTCATGAACAACATTGAAAGACTTACTACTCACTTCAGTAGTGTCAAAACAAGGGTCTATCCAGATATGTAAGAAAACAGTCTGTTTGAAATTTATTTATTTACAGCCACAAAACTTTACAGAACAAGTTCTCAAGGTCAATGTTTTTTTTAAACATCTGAAATAAGATCTGTGTTAAATACAAGCTTGAGATAATTTCACATTTTATTTTATGACATAAAATACATCAGTATGTTTTAAAAAAAAAAAAAAAAAAAGCTTTTACTTGTCTTGAAAAGGCGGTTGCTAACAAGTGTCTAAATGGGACAACGTAATCTTGGTGAACAGGTAAACTCATCTAATCAGTAGTAGAGGTTGCACCGGCTTTAATGCTCTGCCATTATACTTTAAGCTTGACGTCTGCTAGTCACGCTGATAATGTGACACTATGATCGTGCTGATTTTGACATTAACAACATAGCCGCATTGCAGACAACAACAAATCAGCAGTGGTACATCAAGTGTATACTTCACTAAATATGAAGCTTGTACAAATGTCACTTGCAAAATATGTAAGTCTGTCCTGAAGTACAACAAAACTACAACTGCAATGCACACTTATCTGAAAAGGTCAAGTCAAGTCACCTTTATTTATATAGCGCTTTTTACAATGTAGATTGTGTCAAAGCAGCTTTACAGTGATAACTGGTACATTATTTTGGCTGCACAGCAGCTCTTAAGGAATAGTGTCAATGCAGGTAGATCAAAGCACTGTTGAATATCAAATATCAATTGTCAAGTGTCCCCAACTAAGCAAGCCAAAGGCAACAGCGGCAAGGAACCCAAACTCCAACAGGTGACATCAGGTGGCAAATAGGTGGCAAACCGGTGGCAAACCGGTGGCAAACAGGTGTTAAAATGGAGAAAAAAACCTTGGGAGAAACCAGGCCCAGTCGGGGGGCCAGTTCTCCTCTGGCCAACAGTGCTTTGTTACGACTCAGGCTGCTATCATAAGTCAGATAGGATCGCAACATTCAAAGTATTTAATTCAGTTCCATCCAGTTGAGGATCGTATTCATCACACCGGTATGGACGGTTGTTGAGGAGATGTGCCACTGGCTGTCGTGTCGATGAGGCCTTCATAGTGGATGATCTAGTTGACTCAATCTCTGCTGATACTTCAGGGCTGTGTTGTGGTCGTGTCAAGGCGCAGGTCATTGGTTTCACCTGGATGCGGCCCGGATCCGGTAGACTACGGTAAACCTGGGGATAAACAGAAAGACTAATATTAGCGTAGATGCCATTCTTCTTCTGATGTAACGAGTACATCTGGTGTTATTGGAAGTGTTCCCGGTTTCCGGCTGACCTAATTTATGCAGCCTAATAATCCTTTAACGGATTATTTGTCATGATCCTTGTCTGTGTTCTCTGTATTTCCTGTGCACCTCATGTTCCCCTGCTGCTCCTCTTGTTTGTTACCATGGACACTCATTGGACCACGCCCCCTTGTTAACTCGTTATCTTGTTAAGCTTGTTTGTGCCTGTGTTTAAGTAGTCCCTGTGTTTCACTCATTCGCTGCGAAGTTTTGTCTAGTGTTACTACTGCAATTCTGAGCGTGTTTTCCTGTTTCCTTGTTTCCCGTATTCCTGTGTATTACCTTGGACTGCACTTCATCATCGTGTTTGTTTGCTGCCTGCCCTGTTGATTCTCCGCCTGTTTACTGGATTACTCTGCCTTGTCTGCTGCCTGCCCTGACCCATTGCCTGTCCCCGTTTACGATTCATCTCTACCTTGGACATTGTTATTGCTGGTGTTTGACCTTTGCCTGGACGACTATGATTATCTTAATAAATCCTGCATTTAGATCCTCAGCCTTCGTGTCCCTGTGCAGTTTGTGACAGGTATCCCCTAACGCCAGTTGAGGAATTATGCAAATCATCTCAACAGCAGTCAATTAGAGACTTCACTAAACACTGAACCTCGCTACAATGTTCCATCATACAACACATTGTGGAACACTATCAAACACCAGTACGACAGACTGAGTGAAAATATTGTGGAAATGAGAGGCCAGACTGTGTTGTTAACAACTGACTTGTGGACATCCTCCACCATGGAGCTTAACATTACTGTAACAGCTCATCACATCACAGACACATGGAAGCTGAAGGCTGTGTACATCTATGATGCCAGAGAGACATACTGCAGCCAACATTGCTGACTGTCTTTTTAAGATAATCAAGGAATGGGGCATACATGTGTTTTGCACAATCCATGATCATGCCAGAGCTATATAAAATGTTTCGTAAAGATCTGGGATGCATCGGGCACACCTTACAGCTACCAATAAAAACTGGCTTGGTCTTACCTGACATTTCGAGGGCTATTGATGCAGCAAGGAGAGTTCCCTCAGCGGTGGCCTCTTGTGCCCTGAGGAAATGCCATTTAGAAGCTGAAGAAATATGTGAACATTTTTTAACACCACATATTCCCACGATGGAGAACCCCTTGCAGTAGACTGCCCACAACCACGACAATTTTTCCCATTTGCCCTAAATTTGCAAAAGCTACTTGGCTGTTCCAGCTACCAGCACCCCAAGCGAGATAATTTTTTCACTGGCTGGGAATACCATCAGATGACTGCGGGCAAGCCTCCATTCAGCCCACATCGATGCCCTTATCTTCTTACACGGAAACCAGGATTTAAAAACAAAAACTGACTAAGTAGGACTGTGCCATTGAGTAGGCTTACAGCCAATATCTGGCGTAAATGCCATTATTTTATGCTGACATATCAATCATTTTTCTTTTGCACTAAAATGGGAGTTAGTGTTATTGTTGCATTGTTACCATTAAGTTGCAACGTGTTGTGAGCTGTCTGTCAGCATCTGTATAATTTTCTGCTAATAAATTGCACATTGTGGCATGTTGCAAAACATTCCTATCCCTTGTGGTTTTATTAATGACATCATCAGTGACTAGTCGACATCAACTCGACTTTGATCACATTAAGTAGACGAAAATCTGAGGTCATTTAACCCCTACTCATTAGTCACTTTCACAGCCTTTGTTTATAATTGTGCTCTTGCAAACTCTTCTAACTCAAACTTTCAGGGAAAATGTTTTTTAAATAAAGACTGAAAGAATTGTTGAAGCTTAATGATGGTGACTGTGTTTATTTTTCTTTTTTGACTGACTTTTAGAAAAATGAATATGAATTATGTTTGTGTTTTATAGTGTGGATCATTGTGGAGAGTTCAGAATTAAAGCAGGACTACAAAAATGTAGGTTTACACACAATCATTTAGTGATTTGTTGTTGATTTGTCTCATTTAGTGAAATGTTTCTCTTCTTTTGTGTTCAGATGCCTGCGATCTCACACTGGATCCAAACACAGCAAACACTCGTCTCATTCTGTCTGATGAGAACAGGAAAATCACATGCGTGTTTCAGCATCAGTCGTATCCTGATCATCCAGAGAGATTTGATGTTATTCCTCAGGTTCTGTGTGGAGAGAGTCTGACTGGACGCTGTTACTGGGAGGCTGAATGGAGTGGATATAATGCTGTTATATCATTGACATATAAAGGAATCGGCAGGAAAGGAGAGACCGATGACTGTATTTTTGGATTAAATGACAAATCCTGGAGTCTGATCTGCTATAATGACAGATTCTCTTTCCGTCACAATAATTACAGGACTGATATACCTTACATCCATTCATCCTCTAAGAGAGTAGGAGTGTATCTGGACGTGTCGGCCGGCACTCTGTCCTTCTACAGCGTCTCTGACACACACACACTCACACACTTATACACATTCAACACCACATTCACTGAACCCCTCTATGCTGGATTTACAGTTTATTCTCATTCCTTAGTGTCTCTGTGTGACATTAAACAACCTCCTGTGAGAAATAACAGTGATTCACACACAAGCAGGTGAGTGAAAAATACTGTCTTAGTGAAGCATAGGCATAATTTACGCATGTCTCCAACACTTTTTGCCAGAGTCGATATTGTCCCCACCACTTTTTTAACATCTTGCGGCCCAGATGTATCTAATATAAAAAAAAAAAAAGGAAAAAAAAGTTGATTAGCAATTTTTGTTTGTGTTAAATAAGAGGCAATCTCACGCTGGGATGTGTTGTTTTTGAAATCATGCTGAGTGCTCGTTTTCGCTGTTATCAGTGGCGCAACAGTGTTCTCTTAACACAGACGAGCGCTTCACTTTATGCTGTTGTGTAGACTCTATCCGTTCCGGTGAAATCACAAAACAAAATGCACAAAAATATGTCCCTGCTCTTCATATACAATCACTGATGAACATTTTTGGTTTCAATGAGAAAAAATAAAATAAACTATACGAGGGGGGATTAGAACCCAGAACCTCTGGCACGAATGACAAAAGTTTTACCACCAGGCCATAGGACAAACAATCCTTTAGAGCAGATTTGTGTATTTATTTAGTTATTTATGTAAATACTACTGAGACTAACAATGTATTGTATTATAGTAGATGTAAGGATCACATTAAACACACAACTTCTATGTCAATACATTTTGTGTAATAAGTTTTTTTTATTTTCATTGTACATTCCTGATATGCAATCATGACTGTCTGGCCACCTCTGTGAAAATATCCCGCTTCACCACAGTTAAAAACACAGAATACTTGAGACATTATTTGAACTTGAACTTATTGATGGAGAATATAGTTCATGCAGGCTAGTTAAACAGAGCCTACATTAAAAAAATGACTTGCCAATGAAGTTCAAATTAAACTCTCATTAAACTATATTTGTTTATAAACTATTGTACTAACAATGAGCAATACAGTTATTGTGGTATTAATTAATTAAAAACGTTAAATTCAACTGATGTTAGTTTAGGTCCATTAAATAATATTAAGATACAACTTTTGATTTTAATAATGTATTAATAAACACTTTTTCATTGTTAGTTCATGCTAACTAACGTAGTTAAAGTGACTGGTCAACCAGTGAGTTTTATTTATTAGTTTATTTAACAATGAATTTTGTACCTTGTTTTTGCATAAAAACCATCTCACTCGTTCATTCTGCCTTCTTCTGCATCTTCACAGGTTCTTTGACCCCAAACCCTCTGGGCTCAATATTCACCCACTGCTGAACTGTCAGTCTTGCGTCCATATAGCTGATTCTGATCAGTGGGTTCAGATTGAGCCGTCGGCCTGTTCAGATGAAGGAGGGTCAAAGTTCAGGGTCAGCACTGACCCAGGCCGTTACGAGTGTGTCAGGACCAGAATGCGATGGGTCTGTGACTGTGACGTCACCCTTGAGTACCGTACCATAGACGGACACTTCCTCAACAAGGAGCTTGAGCGGCTGCAGTGCAACCGGATCGGTCCAGTGATTGACGTGACGGTGATCTCAGGGAAACTGGAGGAAGTTCATCTGCCCCATTACGCCTGTTTAGGAGAGTCTGACCCCTCTCTCAGAGATGCTGTGAAAGTCCTCACCGTAAAAGATGAGGGAACAACCACTGAACCTGTGCAGTTGACCCGATTCCATGCCAAGATTGTCCAACCATCCTTCTCTCTTAAAACATTAATAATAAGTTGGATAATGCAAGTGGATGAACACTGCGATCTTCTTCTCTACATGTGTTCTAAAGTTCCTCTAATTCTACATGTCTACTTTTTTCCATTTGATGATTGTGCAAAAGAAAAAGTTGAGAAGAATGAAAAGTCAAGTTACCCAATCAAGCATCCTAGACCTGACAGGCCATTTCGGATGAAAACGCCACACATTCTTGACGTTCCTGGTGCCTCTATCCATCCCAAAGAAGGGATCACACTCAGAAGAGAAACTGACCCGAACTACTTTAAGGTCAAGACACGTCTGAAGAATGATCTTCAAATGACTCTTATCAGAGAAGAGGATCAGAAGACTGTCTGGACTGCAACAATTGAGAAAGATGAACTTGATCAGATTCATCCTAAGAGAGGCAAGCCACGTCTGAATAGTGAAGCAGATAAAGCAAGATATTTCGATAACCATTGGTCAAATCTCATTCAGAAAGTCGAAAATGTCCAGATCATTGCAGATAAACTGCGACAGCAGCAAATAATTCATGAGGAACAATATTCAGAAATCACACAGAGTTTAACCAGTCAGGACAGAATGAGAAAGATCTGTGACATTATACGCAAACACAGAGATGCTGTGAAAGCTAAATTCATCTCAGTTCTTCAGGAAGAGAAGCTTTACCACTTTTGAACATTGGTCTGATTCACACTTTGAGCTCAAGGTGCATCTTTTTAAACGGCTCGAAAACAGCAACCTCAGATAAACTCAAGGCCTCTCTAGTGATGATACTGGAAAAATATTGCCTTATCAAAATATACTTGGTAGCAATGACATTGTTTCAAAATAGTAAGTGAAAGTAACATAAATAGAACATTTTCCACAAGTTCTATTTGTCTAACCATGTATTTCATACTTTTATACACAAGTTTTATACTTTAAGTTAAACTAGGCTACATAAAATTGAGAAATGTTGCCTTGGGAACTACCTGAAATGTTTACATTTTATTTCAGTTAACATTAATTTTATTTCCAGTAACAAACTGTTTTAGTCTTAGTTAACTATGATAACCCTGGTCAGAATGTAGAATAATTAATCTCTTTTTCCATTTAGTCTAATAAAGGGTCTTTTTGCAAACTTTACTTTGTTGTTTAAAGACCCCCTGTGGTGAAAGTCAAGTTTTTGATTTTGCACAAACATGTTGTGAGCAATCCTGTCAACATGTGGGCGGGCTTTACCATATCATTAACTATACTCTGAAGAAGGGAGTCTCAAGAGAAGCCAGGTTATCAAGGTATATTTTTCTGCTGATATGTAAAATCGGGTACATTTAGCAATATAGTGGGTGAATTATGTAAATGATGTATATTACGATGTTATGAACTATATGCCTTTCTCCACTTTAATTCAAATAAACTAAAAGGCGAGTCTAAACTTTTACTTTTTGCTGCTTTCCTCACATTTACACCTGGATTATTTCCCCTATTGTTTAGCTATATCAGAAGTTTTCTGAACTGAATGTTTTCACTGCCAAAAGATTAGCCTTTTCTATATTACTGTTTTATTGTTACTTATCAATACCGGAATTATATATTTTCCTGACCATTCCCCATATGTCCGACAGCAATGTCTCTCTCTCTCTCTCTCTATACCACAATACTGCCTCCATTACACCTGTTTAGGATGTTTTATTGTCTGTCGATTTACTGCCTGTGGCTTTTTGAACTGGATTAATGTCTCCAAAGAATGTTTTTTTTTTTTAACTGTCTAATTGCTTTATTTCTATTTTAACAGCTTTTCTACAGTTTTCATTCCACCATGGCACACTTAATGATTTCTACTAACTTTCTATTATATTCATCTCCATCTAAAATCCATCTCACATCTGCTTTTACTTGATTCAAACATTTCCCAGCTGGCTTTATTTCATTTCCATCATTCATTTCCAATACATCTGTGTATTTTATTTTCCTCCTCTAATGGTATTTCTACTCAATCTGAACTCTTATTGGATAACGATCACTGCTGATGATTTATTAGGGATTTCCATGTCGTGATATTTGATACTAAAGTCAGATCAATTACACTTTCTGTATTTTGAGCACGATTATTCCTCGTACCCGTTCCATCATTCATTCATTTTAATCCTTTGTTCTCCAGAAATTCCTCTATGATTTTTATTACATGGATTATAATAGTTAACTATTGCTATTTCAGACTTTAATTTCCATTGCTTCATTTGCTTTATCTATATTTATCATATTATATCTTTGCACAAATGTTGTCACTCCGCCCCCTGTTGTATAACCTTGTATTATAAAATCCCACTGTGGTTTAAGCCATGTTTGTTGAATACATATATTGTTTTTCGTGAAAGTTTGACACAGATTGTTTAAACTCTTGTCCTCTTGTGATTGAAGCTTCTTTCATTTAGCTGTAAAATGACTATTAGTGTGAGGATCGTCAGTTAAATGTTCCTCCATTTAACACTCCCTCTGCTGCTTCCCATCTTACACCTGTAGTGCTTGTTTTGTGTGTTTTAAGCAGTGCTTGGCGAACTAGGCTAGTTAAAACTGAACCTACATTATAAAACTGACCGGAGATCAGTTAAAACGAGGTATATTTTAGACCAGAGATCCACTCTCCTGCAGAATTAGGCTCTAACCCTGATCAAAACACAAATCAAGCTCTTCAGGGTCTCTATTAAGATCCAGGCATGTGATTCTGATCAGGGTTGAAGCCAAATTCTGCAAGGTGTGCAGTTTATTATGTTTAGTATGCTAAACACCTGTGCTATAGAAATGTTATTGTGTACATGTTATTGATTTCTCCAAAACTCAACGATTTGAACAAGACAATAATCTTAACATGTAAAAGTACGGAAGGTTTAATACATTTATCAGCCCTGCTCAACACACCTGTCTGTAATTATCAAGTGCTCCTGAAGATCTTAATTAGCTGATTCAGGTGTGTTTTATCAGGGTTGGAGCTAAACTTTGCAGGTAGGTAGATCTCAAGGAACAGGTTTGGGCACCTCTTCCTGCTTTTTAAGGTGACTTATAAATCACTAAACATTCAACAATAAGTAGAATGCTTCTAGTACTCTCATTTGTAAGTCGCTTTGGAGAAAAGCGTCGGCTAAATGACTAAATGTAAATGAATGTAACCAGAGACTGAGGAAGTCATGATGTCACACAGTCCAGTACAGACAGAAGTTGACACCTGAGGCCTCTGTTCTGGGGTAACATTTGTGATGAAACCGAGAGGAAAGGTTTGATTATTACGCAATATACTTTTGCATTCTCAAAGCTATTTGCGTACTCTCGCAAAACTTTCGCTGAAATAACATGTCGCGAGCACATTATTGTTACGCGAGTGCACATCTATGAATCTGCCGTTTGCGGATTCCCTTTTCCTTCTCGCACAAAACTGGATGCGCACTCCAGGCCTACAGTGCTCTTATGAACTGCCTCCACTCTCACTCAGATGCCAGCGCTCACAAATCTCTCCGCGCTCTTTCACAAGAAATTCATTCTCTTCGCTTCTGGATTAAACCTCAGAAGTTATCAATCAATCAAGGTGGCTGAGAGTGAATTGCAGAGAAATTAGTGCAATAGAGGCTACATCTGTCACTGTTGTAGTTGTGAGAGTTTTTGTCCTCCAGACAGGCTTTTAAAATCACTATTTTACATTGACAGCACATTCAAAACGCCACACTGAGAGCTCAGCCCAGTCGCAGTGAAAATAGTGAGTGTGCTTATTTTGATCATTACACTGATCTGAAGACGAGCTTTCTGAATGTAAATAAATGCAGTGATCTCATTCATTGTGACTGACAATATCGTTTATATAATTACTGCACACTGTGAAGCGCTCTCATTATAGGATTGATGTTTTACATTCGTTTTTTATATTTATATTAATTCCATTGTTTCAACTGAATTTCAGTTTTAGTGTCTTAAATTACATTTTATTAAAAAACAACAACATTGAGTTATTTTTTGTTTTAGTCATTTTAGTGTAACTTTTTAATCAACCTTTAAGTTCTTCAGATGATTTAGTGAAAATAGAATAACAATTAGATTTATTTCACTTTTAAGCTAAATTTACAGACAAATTTACATAAATAGAAGTGTTATAATTATTGAAACAAATATACAGATCAAATTCATGTATAATTTGATTACAGAAGGAAGAATATTATTTTAAATTTTCAACTGAATTTCAGTTTTATAGTACTAGAATTCATCACAAGTAGCTTTTCCACGAGCTGAAGTATATACTAAAATAAAGTCATTCACGCAAACGCAAAACACCATCATGGTATCCCGCAACACTTACACAATGCAATAAACATTCATTAAACAACAGAAGATGTAACATAAAACCCTAATGTACATAACTGATAACAAAACTATTAAGAAACATGATTATTCAAATGTGGAGTGTCGAATATCAGTTTACAGTTTTTGACTGTAAATTATACATTGATTTGTTCTTTTTTACTTCTAAAAACTTACAGCATTTTACTGTGAAAATTACATAAAATGTCTGGTAAGAGCTTTTACAGTTTTTCCCTGTATATAGTACGGGAACTTACCTATTTACATTTTTTTCCGTATCGTTTTTACAATATTTTACTGTTAAAATCACATTCATTTTTTACAGTGCGCCTACTTTTTGTTAGGTACATTCAATCCTCCATCAATTTTTGATCTACAAATATTTACTTTTTTAATATAGTGTGATTCATTCTTCCAAATAAATTAAAAAAAGTTTGGTGTCTATCATTTTAATTAATGAGAGGGGTATATCTAACACTTGAGCGGTATAAACCAACCTAGATAAACCCTTGGCTTTAACCAATAATACACGACCAGTTAAAGAGTTAATATCGCTCATCAGCCGAGAATTCAGCTTCTTTTCAAATGATTGAATAATAGGTGTAAAGTTTAACTCATTCCTGACTTCCTTATTTTTAGATATCTTAATACCCAGATATTTGACAGCTTCTTTAACTGGAATATTGCATATTGCTGGAAAGTTACAGGAACCTAGAGCCATAATATTTAACACTTATTAATATTCAGGGAAAGACCAGATACATATGAAAATACTTGCAGGCATTTGATTTGATTGCTTCTTTAACTTCAGTATAGTCTTTTAAGAAAAGGGTAGTGTCATCTGCTAATTGTGTGCATTTAATTTCTTTCACTTCTATTTTGATACCACAAAAAATATCTTTCTTAACATGAATGGCCATAATTTGTGCAACCGATAGACAAAAAGCAATAGACTAATAGGACAGCCCTGTCGAATCCCCCCTATGATTTCAAATCTATGAGAAGTTCCACATGCCAATTTTACAGAGCTATTAATCTTATTATATAGGGTTCTGATTACTTTTTGAAATTTGTCCCCAAAACCAAAAAAGTCATGTTCGATTGTATCAAAGGCCTTGTAAAAATCGACAAACAGAATAAAACTATTTTCACTGATAATTTCATTATAATCTATGAGATCTAATACAAGTCTAATATTATTGGAAATATGTCTTCCTTTAATAAAACAAAAATTCAACTAGATCATCCTGAAATTCTTAGTTAAACCTTAGTTAAAATTCTTATAGCTGTTCTAATCTCTAAACTGGATACTTCCTTATCACAAAGGGCTTTAAAATCTTCATCTATAATATCTATGTTATATTTTAGGGGCTTTAAATCTATTTTGTCTATAGAACATGCATTACTGGAGTATAATTTACCATAAAAATTTGAGACGTGTTTTGAAATAATAATAAGGTCCTGTGTTTCATGGCCATTAATATTAAGATTTCTAAATTATAAAAGTATCAGGAATTAGTTTCCCCTTCTTATAACCAACGTCGTATCTAATAAATGTTCCTTTTGCCTTAATTAGATATCATTTATCTAACTCAGCCTGCAAATTTATTAACAAATTAGAATTCCTGTCAGTATTATTATCAGTAATGTTACAAATAGATTTAATAATTTCCTCTTCCTTTGCTTTATTTAACTTCTTTGCCTTTTTTAATCGCACTGATCTGAAACTTCATATGCTCCCAATTTTTACAGTATAAATTTGTTTGCTTAGCTTGATTTCAATAGGTTTGTATTATCTTTTTTAATTTCATGTTTAAAATCTATTTCCAGTAATCTATTATTGAGTTTCCAATAAGTCTTAGAGCCTTTAAAAGAAGTTTCGTTATTCCGTTTAATGAGAAAATAAATCATTTTGTGATCAAAAAAATATTGATGGTTCAGTGGTTTGTATTTTGGTTGATTCTTGACTGTTTAGATTTATCTCTATTATCTCTTCTTTCATAAGTGGATGTTTATTTCTCCATATATCAATTACCCCTAAATTTTCACAAAAAGCTCTGAATTAGATGTAGATGGTCTAATCTAACCTAATCTATTTTAGCATCTGGGACAATATAGAATAGAATAATTTCACTATCACGAAATCTTTCTCTTACCTTATTAATCTCATTTTCAATATCAGAGAACAAATCAACATTATATATTTTAATATTTCAGGCATATACACTACCTAACAAAAACATTTTCCCATCCAAGGATACTGTTAGAATTATCCACCTACCCCCATTGTGGTATTAACAAATTTACCTCTGAATAAACCCTTTAAAATCGCAACACCTATGACTGCCCCATTGTGCCTTCCAAAAGTTGACATCTGAAGATTATTTGAAGAGATTTTCAAAGAATGATTTTGGCACAATGGCGCCCCCTCCCGTGCATATACCCCATTTTTGCGCCACAAGCTTTTCTTTCTTTCTTTATTTTTTATAGAAACAACGTAAAAGATCAGCACTCCATATTCTTCTGTCACGAAGGAGAAATTAATTCAGAATATTCGCTTTTATCCGGGGCAGAAATTGTTCATTCAATCCACAGCAGGGTTTTTACGCAACTGGGTCACGTGATCTCCGTGAAATCGAAAGCAAAGGTCAAAACTTAAGTGCTGAGAAAACGCCATTCAGGAGAATCGGAAACTTTTTAACAAATAGCGCACTTCACGGTCAGTTCTTTCCTTCTGCTGTCATGTCATATTGATTTGTATATTATTACTATGTATATTAGGCCATATGTATTATAGTGATGTATCCATATTATTATCGCATGTGCGTCGTTACTTGGTTTTGTTAACAAACCAGAGTAGTAAACACACCTTGCTTATTTTAGTTTCATATAAGAAATAAAGCTTGATTTATTATTTTCCCATTCATCCATATACGAAATGGGTTTATTTGTCATGTGCATTAACGTCAAGTCTGTGAGAAACTGTACGTTGATTGCTGTCGTCATTGATTAAATCTGTATTCTAATCGCAATTATATGAGATAACCGCATTTAAATTTTAATCACCTTTTGACACAGGATTTAAAAAACACCGTTCTGCCTGTTGAGTTGGCAGCGGAGCCGAAAATATACCGATAAAGAGCGTTTTCCAACATCATGAAAATATTAACTTGTTTAAAGCTTAATTTTTCATCAGGCACTAATTTGCAGATTCTCATTAAGCTATGCAGTTGCGGGATTTGCTTGTTTAAGTTGGAGGCAAAACAGATCTGAGAGAAATTTCAGAAAGAATAAAAGCTGCAAGCAGCGATGAAAGGGTCATTGCACCTGTGCCACCGCCACCCAGTGGCTTTAGGAAAACGGCACAGTGGGCAATATGCATTAAAGCATATAAATATAGGAGGATAATGTCAGTAATTTGTATTTTGCCACACTTCCTGCTACCAGCTGGTGCTGATATGATTATAACTACATTTTGGTGTGTAGAAGTCTTCAGGCCAGGGCACTTATCACACATGTGAAGTTTGGAGCAGATCAGACATTGTATGCCTGAGTTACAACAACTTCCTGTTTCATCGCAAAACATCAGCCGCCACAGACACGGCCTTCAACAAAAACTCAAGATCTTCACAATTTAACGTCGCAAAGGCCTTTAGATTGGACTGACCAAATATGATGTTGATCTGATTAAAGCTCTAGGTGGAGTTTGTTGAAGTACAACGCCTGGAAATGGCAAAAACTGCAAAAAGTTTGCAGAGAAAATTCAAAATATCTCACTTCCTTGCTGATATTCAGTAATACGATATGTCACAATAATGAATATGCACGATATTGTTATTGTATTGTTATATATATAACAATAATTATTTATTATTAATTATTCAAATTTTTATAAGACATTTTAAGAATACTGTCAACCTTATGAAATACACAACACCGCTGTATTCTGCGTCAAAGTGACACGTGCACTCAGATATAAACAAGCCCAGTGTGCACAAGAACCACATGGTGGAGCGAGTGATGGAGACGTGCTGAATGAAAGTGCACATTCACTCTCCGACAGCAGAGGGTGTTGATGGAGTAGCAGAAGTGCAGCGGTTACCCCGGAAACCCAGTAAACAAACTTAAGCAATTTTATATTTTAATCTGGACTACAACATGCCCTATAATGATTGAAAATGTTCTGATTATTTGTTATTGTTCAGTAACATGTGACATAAGGCTTCATTAGTTAACATGTTAATTCATTATTACCAAACTGATCATGTAAAATACTTATAAAGCATTTATTAATCTTAATGTTATTTTATTAGTTAATCTTTAATAACATTAGTAAAATTAAAGGTTGTAACTATTATTTTATGGACCTAAGCTAAAACTAACAATGATTTTTGACAAAATAACATGAACAAAAAAATAATACCTTCTATAACAAATGTAGCTATTGCTCATTCTTAATCTTAGTTAATGATTTGAGACCTTATTGTAAAGGGAGCGTTCTTTAATTGCTTCTTTATATAATTTAATAACAGTTTAAATAACAGATTATTTTCATCCTACTAAGAGAAACAATGTGAGGTTGAGTGTTTAGTCACTGGTTTGATTTACTGACACACAGATAAAGAACATCTGAATCATTACATATCAGATCAGGCATTATAATTAACACAGTTACTTACACGTTGTTGTATATCGTCCATATCGTAAAAGTCTGTTTGCAAAGCCTCAGTTACAACAATAAGACCCAATCAGACTGCTACCAATTAAAAAAAAAAAAAAAACCTTAAAAAAAATTCATCTTTGCACTGCAGAAGTGGCACAGAAGCTCTATGTGAGGTGGTATTTAAACACATTTACATCATGGATAAATAATGTTGTATGAATGTTTTAAATATTATTTTTTGAATTTAAAAATATTTTAAATAATAACAGTCTATGTAAAGTAAATATGAAAATAAGTAGGTGGCGGGCAACACTCACTGTGCGAGTCATTCATTCAGTTGTTCAAAATGCAGATTCATTCAAGAATCACCGCTGTCTGAAGATGCGCAACAGCTCTGGTGTGGCTTTGTTTGAAACCATTTTCATGAAAACAGACTGATTATTGGACTTTTGTACAAGATCAGTATCACAGGCCAATACTCGGTGAAACAGAAGTCTGCCTATCGTTGCAGCAAAACAGAAACCGTTTCTAAAATAGTGTCAAAGCGTGTTGCCATCGCAGCTAGTTAGGGCAACAACTCTGAATTAACATGGAAAAGATACCTTTGATCATTGCGTGTCGCGGCGTTGTGTCGGTGTAAGGTAACATCACCAATCTCTACAACCACCTCAAACTTCACCACAAAATACAGTACGAGTTAGCCATGAAGGACAAGGGAGCCACACACAAAAATACCAGCCAAATAAATAAATAAATAAAATAAATAAGGAAAATAGACTATTTTTTGTTACTTTAAGTCCAGCACTTAAAGTATTATAAATGAATGTCCTGTGTAGACAGAATTTTTTTTTTTTGCAATAAATGTTTTGGTTGAAAAAATGAGAATCGTGAGAGAATCGTGATCTCAATTCCCAAGGAGAAAAATCGTGATTCACATTTGAGCAAGAATCGTGCAGCTCTATAGGCACTTCTCCCTCATAAGCGTGCACACACACACCACCCAAAGCAAGAGCCGCCCATCAACGCGTTTCGTTTGGGATACGGAAGCAAAGAGATTTTTCAACAATGGCTGTGTCCCAATTCAGGGGCTGCACCCTTTGAAGGCTGCATACATCATTGAGACAGTCTTATTTAAAAAAAAAAAAAAACTGTTAGATTGCAAAGTAAGAAAGAAATTACAGTATTTTATACCTCACAATGAATATCAGTCAATTTTATTACGGTTACGGTTAGACCCGAGAGGCCATCATGTGCTTATCCGGACAGACAACACATCGGTGGACTCTTATATAAATCGACAAGGGGGGTCTGCGTTCACGTCCACTATGCAAATTGACGCACCAGATCCTCCTGTGGTCCCTGGGGAAGATGCTCTCAAGGAGTCTATATTCAGAATCTATATTCCAGGGACCCAGAATATCGAGAATGTCGAGACAGGGGCAGAGGCCAGGGGAATGGTGTAGCTCATATGGGAGATCTATGGCCAAGCAGAAGTGGATCTGTTTGCATCTCAGGATACAACGCACTGTCCACTTTGGTTCTTCCTCAGACATCCAGCTCCTCTGGGACTAGATGCCATGGTACAGATGTGGCCAAGGCTGCATCTGTATGGGTTTCCCCCAATTGTTCTACTCCCGGGAGTTCTGGAGAAAATTTGCCGGGAAGGGATAAGTCTACTGCTAGTAGCGCCTTACTGGCCGACTCGGATATGGTTCTCGGACCTTGTGTCTCTCCTCGATGGCTCACCTTGGAAGATTCCGATCAGGAGGTACCTTCTATCTCAGGTGGGGGTCATGATATTTCACCCCCGCCCAGAAATGTGGAACCTGTGGGTTTGGCCTATGAGGTGGCCCAACTCATAGAATCTGGTCTCTCAACCGAGGTTGTGGATACCATTCTTCACTCCAGAGCTCCTTCCACAAGGAAACTATATGCCCTGAAGTGGAAACTTTTCACTTCTTGGTGTGATGTGCGACAGCTAGATCCAGTTAACTGCCCAATTGGTACAGTACTAGAGTTCTTGCAAGATTGCTTTTCATCAGGGCTATCCTCATCCACCCTAAAGGTCTACGTATCAGATATTTCTGCATACCATGCAGTGTTGTATCGTGTCCTTCGTGGCACCTTGAGGCTGAGGCCAGCAACACACACTAGGGTTCCTGCATGGGATTTGGCCATTGTGTTGGAATGCTTATCTGAAGCTCCATTTGGGCCACTTGATTCTGTCTCAGAAAAATTTCTGACATTGAAGACTGTTTTCCTCCTTGCCATTTCTTCCCTAAAAAGAGAAGGAGACCTTCAGGCCCTATCTGTATCCATTACGTGCCTTGAGTTTGCACCAGGGATGGTCAAAGCATTCCTTTACCCTAAACCAGGCTATATACCTAAGGTTCTGACCAGTATTCCACGGCCTATAGTGCTGCAAGCTTTCTGTCCTCCTCCGTTCTCAGATCCAGACCAGGAAAAGTTGAAACCTTGAAAGGGAACGTCTCAGGTTACGTATGTAACCATAGTTCCCTGAGAAAGGGAACGAGACGCTGCTTCCGATAGGGACGGTGCCATATTCCCTGCATCCCTGTGATCGATTTGCTTTGGCAATTGAGGCTGAAGACCGGTCTTACTGGATGTGGTTTATCCTTTCCTGGTCACAACGTCACCCGCCTGTGACGTTTACCCCCGCCATTGGACTAGTTGACATACGTGCATCAGACGCAATCACGCTGAGGGCGTCCCTATCAGATGCAGCGTCTCCTTCCCTTTCTCAGGGAACTATGGTTACTAACGAAACCTGATACGTTTTTATATTTATAACATATGATACAGTCAAGCAACATCACACGACCAAGAGTGCTGTCTTCCTGAATACCATCACGACTGAAAATGTGACACTGATTTCATACAACAGTTCAATTAACATTTAAAATTAAGTCACTTACATTTTAGAAGCAATATTGACTGTTTTTGTTCTATTTCAGCAGTGAAAATAGTTAAATAAAAAAAAGATCACAGCAACACTAATTACTGAATGATTCATCGTTTTGAATCAGTTGAGTCAAAGATTCAATGACCCATTCATAAACAAATGCCTCATTCTTGAATGAATCAGTCATTTGAACGAATCATTTGAATGAATAACTCAATGACTCACTCATGACAGCCACCTACCTGCAGTTTAGTTTCATGTTTAAAAGTATCATTCTTTCCGACATTTCTTATTTGTATAATAAAAATATATTTAAAACAATCTCTTAACAGCCCTTGGGGTAAATATCACAAATGTTTAGATTTGAATATGTCAAAGCTGATAGAACTGATTCGAATATTGCAAGACAAACACAAATCCTATTTTTTTGTCCAGATAAGCAACTACTGTGACAAGTTAATGACCTATGGCTCCTATGGCTCTTCGGAGCAGCAGCATAACATATGTTTTGGCGAGTCAGCTGTTCTTTTTTGCAGGAAAGCATTTTGTTTTCTGCAACAATTGTTTTCAGATTTGGATTCTGCCCTCATGAGAAACAGTCAATGATGAAGCAGCATTCATCTTGCATATGATGAACCTGTGAATATTTGTTTTACTATGGAAATGTGGACGAGGCAAAGAACACAAGCTACTGCAGTCTGAACTTACATTAAACTATTCTTTCTTTTTGTCCTCCATTAGAGTTTCATTTGTAAAGCAGTAGGACTCATGTTTGCCTGACCACCCCACACATTGTTTGCATAAATCAGATGAAATTATCACATGGTGGTTAAAGCGAAAAGGTAATTATTTAATATTTATTATTATTTTGCAATTGTGTTTTGTGCATTTTTAAAGACAAACTGATATATTTTGTCATTTTTCTGTTTCTATATACAGGCCAGCTGTCAGTTCCTCATTATGGAGAAGAGAGAGAAAGTTACATCAGAATTGATGCAAAAGACAAAAGAAGATGCAGAACCCAGCTGTGTGTCTCTGAAGAGTGACAGATCATTGCATCATCCTCCTGACCTCAGTGATGGACCAGTGACCTCTGACACCGGGTGAGACTCTATCCAGTATTAGAGGCAACAGACTCACTTATAATAAATTACATGGCAGGCAGAACTGAAGGAAGACATATTTCTGTATGTTTCTGTATGTCTCAGTAACTCCTGGAGCAGGAAGAGATGGAGAACATCATCTCCAGAACTTAGCTGTGTGTCTCTGAAGAGTGACAGATCATTGCATCATCCTCCTGACCTCAGTGATGGACCAGTGACCTCGGACCCAATGTGAGTATAAACATATGTGGGTGATTTAACTGATCTAGTGAAACTAATACACAACATTTAATGAATTGAATGCACTAGGGGTGTGACGGTTCAAATTACTGAAGGTTTGATTTGTATCATGGTTTTAGGCTCATGGTTTCGGTACGGTTCGGTATGTGCTATGTTAAGTACTACTGTCAAATAAAAAAAAAAAAAAATAAGAACAAATAATCAAACTACAAACAACAGCACAAATAAATACAATTGAGCAAAGATAAAAGTAAAATAAACAGTGCTTTTCAGGATTTCAAGTTGGTCTAACATTAAAGTAATCAAATGTAAAATAACATTGCATATTTGATTGTATAAATTAAAGATTAATCCTTATTAAAGTCACAAAAGCTATTCAGTCAAGATCAGTGAGTGATTTCCTTGTCTTTTGTTGTTTGATTAACAATAAAAACACAGACAGCAGGAATATTAGGCTACTGTCACTTTAAGACATAATGCATGGATCCAAAATACTGACACGTGCGTTGTCTTTCTTGACTGTTTGCGTTCACTTAAGACATAACTTACTATGTCTGCTAGGATACCTGCCAAGACAGGCATGTTGACATAATTTTGTGTGAATTTGTCCATATAATTGCAAGACTTGAAAGAGAACTCAATATTTGTGTGCTGTCAGAGTGCACACAAATCATCTATCAAATCATTATCTTGTTGTCAATGCAGGCCTCACTGAGCCATCGGATTTTATCAAAAATATCTTAATTTGTGTTCTGAAGATGAACGAAGGTCTTACGGGTGTGGAAGGACATGAGATTGAGTAATTAATGACAGACATTTCATTTTTGTGTGACTAACCCTTTAATTACTCATCCTCATGTTGTTAAAAAAACAGATTAAAATATTTTTGATGAAATCTCAAAAGGTTTCTGATCATAAAGAGAGAGCAGCGTAATTACCACATTCAAGGTTCAGGAAAGTAGTAAAGACATTGTTAAAATACGGTGGTTCACAGTGCTGGCGTTTTGAGGCAGAACCTAGATGTTCTGCATTGTCTATACAACATAAACAGCATAGGAGACTGGCAGGGAGGAGAAGAAATTGTTGTTATTTCTTGGTTTTGTTGCTGTTCACAAAAAGTGTTCTTGTCACTTCATAACATTAAGGGTAAAAGTTACACGTATTCGGGACGTGTGTTATGGTTCAGGATCCATGTCGTGTACATGATGAAAACAGCATTGTAGCTTAACCACCATTAACCACCAATAATTACAATGAGCTCCATTGTAATTATGGAGCTCATTGTTACATGTCATCGGTCTGTGTAGCATTGCCTCAAATCCAACAAGCCTGAAGAGAACCTTTTACTTCACAAATTAATCAGCCATTTGAATGAATCGAATGAATGAATAAACGACTTAATCATCAAGGCATTTATCACCACCTACTAGCAGTCTAATTTTATTTAAAAAAATAATTTCATATGTCCATATTAATTAAAAAGAAATTAAAGGTATAGTTCACCCAAAAATAAAATTCAGTCAAGTCATCTTGATTTATATAGCGCTTTTCACAATACTGACTGTTTCAAAATGGCTTCACAGCGATAATAGGAAAATTAATGGACAGAGATTGTTTTGGCTTTACAGCAGCTCTAGGAAAAAGTTATT
Organism: Elopichthys bambusa; assembly: GCA_037101425.1. Lineage (NCBI taxonomy): Eukaryota > Metazoa > Chordata > Actinopteri > Cypriniformes > Xenocyprididae > Elopichthys > Elopichthys bambusa. The sequence goes on along the minus strand of CM074436.1, from coordinate 40,315,397 downwards.
ATCGAGCTAAAGTAATTTTTTGATTGAATCACTTCCGTTGTAAAAATCATAGTTTAGTTGACAATTCAGGGCTGCGTTGTCATCGTGTCTACTAGTGGTGTGCAGAAATAGTCAAATATTCGATCTGTAATTAATATTTAAAAAATGAAAATAGTATTTGAAGTTTACTATGTTGCTTTGCTGGCTGTAAAAGCAGTGAATCCATGATCAATCCTAAGCACTAAAACTTGCAGTTATAACTAAATGCACTGGGTGGCGCTGTGGAGCATGTTTAACAAGTTTAATGTATTTGATCATCACATAATGTCGTCTGCCTCGTGAAGTTTGCAATTACTTGAATTACTTGAAAATTATCTTACAAAATGGAATTACTTTTGATCAAATGAATTAATGAGTTATCATAATATCACCACCATAATGAGAAAGCACATGAAATTCAAACACCCATCGAATGAGGACAGACAGCTGTCCATCACTGCATTCACGAAGATAACTTATCAGATAGCAAAATGATCTCGAGACATAAACTTCTTAAGTTTCGTCGAGGGAGACATATTTAAGAAGAGAAAACACAAAGTGCTGTTAGAAACTTTGCTTAGCACACCATTATCTTTGTGTCTCTGTAACGTCTGTCAGCGCAGTGCGCTTTCTCACCTGAGCATGTGGATATTATTGTTTTTCTCAACATGAACATGTGAAATAATATAAATACGATAACCATATACAGACTCGTATGTATGTTCTGTACGATAACTGACGCTGTCTACTTTATTAGCATTTTTCCCGTTCATGCTCCTTGAGCTTAAATGCTTTTGTTCTTTATATTTTTTGTTTACACATTGTTTAATGGTTTGAACTAAAAGATATAACGTAAGCTTGTTGTGTACATTGCCTAATCGTAAGCTTGTTCAGAAATGGTTACAAAATCTTGATGAATAAAAAAGAAAATGTCTATTTTTGTACAATATTTCCCTACTGGATACGGCCTGGATATGGCAGGCTGCGGGATACCTCGGGATAAACAGAGAGAGACTAATATTAGCGTAGACGCCATTTTTCTTATGATGTAGCGAGTACATCAGGTGTTATAGGAAGTGTTCCTGGTTCCAGCTGACCTAATTTATGTGGCCCAAAAATTTACATGATTTGAAATATAAAAGTAGATAATTTGGTATGTGTATGCCAGGTTAAAGAGATGTGTTTTTAGTCTAAATTTAAACTGACAGAGTGTGTCTGCTTCCCGAACAATTCTAGGAAGACTGTTTCAAAGTTTAGGTGCTAAAAAGGAAAAGGATCTACCGCCAGCAGTAACTTGTGATATTCTGGGTATTATCAACTGGACAGAATTTTGAGATTGCAATAGACGTGAAGGACTATAATGCAATCAGAGCTCGCTCAAATACTGGATGGCTAAACCATTTAGTGCTTTGTGAGTAATTAGCAAGATTAATGATTTTAAAATCTATACGATGTTTAATAGGGAGCCAATGTAGTGTTGACACAGAACCGGGCTAATATGGTCATACTTCCTGGTTCTAGTAAGAACTTTTGCTACTGCGTTTTGGACCAGCTGGCGTTTGTTTATTAAGCGAGCAGGGCAACCACCCAGTAGAGTTTTACAGTAATCTAGTCTTGAGGTCATGAATGCACAAACTAACTGTTCCCCATTTGTCACTGAGAGCATATGTCGTAATTTAGATATGTTTTTAAGAATGCAGTTTTACAGATACTAGAAATGTGGCTTTCAAATGAAAGATTGGTATCAAAGAGCACACCCAGGTTCCTATCTGACGACGAAGACTTAACAGAGCAGCCATCAAGTGTTAGACAGTTTTCTAGGTTATTACGTGAAGAAGTTTTTGGTCCAATAATTAGAATCTTTAATATTTTTTATTTTTAATAATTAATTTTTTAATAATTAGAATTTTTCAGAATTAAGTAGTAGGAAATTGCTAGTCATCCATTTTTTTTATATTAGCTATGCATTCTGTTAAATTTGTGAATTGGTAAGTTTCATCAGGGCGCAAAGACAAATAAATATCATCAGCGTAACAGTGAATACTAACGGCATGCTTCCTAATGATATCTCCCAAGGGTAGCATGTACAAAGTGAACAGCAACGGTCCTAGTGGTACTCCATATTGAACTTGTGATCGATATGACATTTGTTCGTTTACTACTACAAACTGATAACGGTCAGATGAGTATGATTTGAACCATGACAATGCAATTCCACTAATGCCAACATAATTTTCTAGTCTATTCAAAAGAATGCTGTGTTCGATAGTGTCAAATGCAGCACTAAGATCCAAAACACTAGAGTCAAAACAAAATAGTCAGATCAAACTATTATGTTCATGGAATCTTTTGAGCATGAATTCAAGCACGATGCTTCAATTAGTTGTCATAAAATGCGAGATAAGATGTAAGTAGCTAAACTACCTATTTCTTGATAACTGTTTTATGCTTGAAATTTTAAATGGCTGACAAAAAAGTAATAAACTTCAGTCTTATTTGCCATTTTGGATAGTAGCTAGTAGCTTAAAAAGCTAGTTAAAATTTATGTGATTCATGTAATAATTAGCAGTAGCCTAACTGTCAATGTGAGGGGTCAAAAAACAATAACAAAGCCATTTTTATCAGATATTAGTCATATGATTAATAAAGTCAAGATGCAAGACATAAAAAATATATGAAAAATAAAAAATATATAAAATATATAAAAATAAAATATTGCCATCTGTAGTGGTTCACAACTGAATTCTGTTCATAGTTTAAATACTTTTTACCCCATGTTTTTGTTTTTATTCAACATTGTGAATAGAGATAATCAGACTGGAGACCAGGAGACTCGACCAGAAGTTGATGTCCTACACAGAATCAAAGACAGACACAAAACCAGCATGAAGAACAAGTATGAGAGATTATTTGAGGGACTGAAACTCCAAGGGAATGAAACCCTCCTGAACAGTATCTACACACAGCTATACATCATAGAGGGAGAGAGTGAAGGAGTGAATGAAGAACATGAGGTTTTACAGATGGAAAAAACAGCCAGAACACAACACTCACAAGACACTCCAATCTACTGCAATGACATCTTTAAAGCCTCACCTGAACCAGGATGTGAGGAGAAAAACCACATCAAGACTGTTCTTACTAAAGGCATCGCTGGAATCGGAAAAACCATCTCTGTGCAGAAGTTCATTCTGGACTGGGCTGAGGGAAAAGTCAATCAGGATGTAGATTTCATGTTTTTGCTTCCATTTCGAGAGCTGAACTTGATCCGAGATCATCAGTACAGTCTTCACAGACTTCTGCTGGACTTTCATCCTGAACTTCAAGATCTGGACTCAAAGATTTATGAGGAGTGTAAAGTTGTGCTCATCTTTGATGGTCTGGATGAAAGCAGAATCACACTGATGTTTTCAGATGCTCAGAAAGTGTCTGATGTGACTGACACTTCATCAGTGGATGTGTTGATGTCAAATCTCATGAAAGGAGAGCTGCTTCCCTCTGCTCTCATCTGGATCACCTCCAGACCAGCAGCAGCCAATCAGATCCCCTCCCAATACATCAACCGTCTGACAGAAATTCAAGGATTCAATGAGCCTCAGAAGGAGGAATATTTCAGGAAGAGAATCAGTGACGAGCATCAAGCCAGCAGAATCATCTCACACATCAGAAGAGCAAGAAGCCTCCACATCATGTGTCACATACCCGTCTTCTGCTGGATCTCATCCACTGTGCTTCAAAAGCTCCTGAAAGAAGATCTGAGTGCAGAAATCCCTCAAACTCTGACTGAAATGTACATCCACTTCCTGCTGATTCAGATCAGGATGACGAATCAGAAATATGAAGAGAGAGATCCAGAGAAACTCCTGCAGTCCAACAGAGAAGTGATTGTGAAACTTGCTGAAGTGGCTTTCAAGCAGCTGATGAAGGGCAATGTGATGTTCTATGAGGAGGACCTGAAAGAGAGCGGCATAGACGTCACTGATGCCTCAGTGTATTCTGGGATTTGCACTGAGATCTTTAAGGAGGAATCTTTGATTCATCAGAGGAAAGTCTACAGCTTCATTCATCTGAGCCTTCAGGAGTTTCTTGCTGCTTTCTATGTTTTTCACTACCATATTTGTACTACAATGGAAGCACTCAAGTTTTTTGCACTGCATAATTTGTTTGAAGCAGCAATTGATGAAGCCCTTGAGAGTGAAAATGGACAGCTGGATCTGTTCCTGCGGTTCCTCCTAGGCATCTCACTGGAGTCTAATCAGAGACTCTTACAGGATCTACTGACACACACAGTGAACAGCTCAGAGAGCATCAGAGAAACCTCACAATACATTAAAGAGAAGATAAACAATGGACATGGTCTCTCCACTGAAAGATCCATCAATCTGTTCCTCTGTCTGCTGGAAGTGAAAGATCAGACTCTGTCCAGAGAGATTCAGGAGTTTGTGACATCAGACAAACACTCAGAGAAGAAACTCTCTCCTGCTCACTGCTCAACAATCGCTTACATGCTTCAGATGTCAGAGGAGGTGCTGGATGAGCTGGACCTCAAGAAATACAACACATCAGATGAGGGTAGAAGAAGACTGATACCAGCTGTGATCAACTGCAGAAAAGCTCTGTGAGTGTTTTGTACTTGTTTACTTATTAAAGAGACTTAATGTTTTGACATAACTTTGCAATCAGATGCAAGTCTCTTTTAAAGGTATTGAGAAATAATAATTCTAATTGTTCATTAGGTTGACCAGAGGTAACCAAACTTTTAAAAAAAAACAACAACAACAATATACACATTTTCCATAGTAAACAACTATTTCCCCCTTAGTGTTTTCTTAAAGGGAACCCCTGGTATTAAGACTTGTATGACTCAATATAACGTAAATGATGTCTCTTACTGAAATATGTAGTAGAAAACCCATGAAAGATTTACGTTATTTAAAATAATCCATGACATATTTGGACAATGGGGGGTGCCATTTTGTTTATGTGCACAGTGCATTCTATGTGGTTGACATCAAATGGTTGCACTCGGTGAGGTACTGACGCTGCTCTGTTGCTACTTTTACCGCAACACAACTCGGAATATAATATACAAAGCCACATTGTGCAGCTTTTGATTGTAATTTTCAGTTGATGAGCCACAAGAGAAGTGATGTAAGTCTTCACTGCTTTACTAGCGATAAGAGGAGAAGACAAATAAAACTTCCTAACTGCACCTTTGTTCTCTCCACTTTAGCCCTGATGACTTTGATACTTTTCATCTGTACGTTTTGGTGCAACGGTAATCTAGTAACGCATACAAGTCTTAATATCCATGGAGTTCCTTTTAAAACACGATCAGCCTTTTCGATTTGATCCAGAGCGCGAAATTTGTGAGGAAGAAAACACTGAAGATGTGCAATTTCTCTGTGGCTATTTGAACTACTGTTGTATGGTTGACATACAAAAATCTTCTGATATGTCACCTGAATGCATTATACACAGTTAAACATGCTGAGAAGATGCTGCTGTTTTATGCGATCACAGATATCTCATGCATCACAGCACACATAAGCTTTGAAGCAGTCTGTATCAGTCGAGATGTGTTATAGGCTGCCCTCATCAGTCTCCACGATAGGCATTTGGTTAAAAGCATACACTTATATCCATCGGCAACTTTAAGCTCTTTCAGCTGTGGTCTACTAAAAGCCTCAAAGTCTTTAAGGTTAAAGTGAAGCAAAGACGTAGATCTTTAGGAAGTTTTATTCGTCCACATTCTTCACAACTTCCCATTTTTTTCTCCTCTTATCGCTAGTAAAGCAGTGAAGACTTACATCACTTCTCTTGTGGCTCATCGACTGAAAATTACAACCAAAAGCTGCACAATGTGGCATTGTATATTATATTTCGAGTTGTGTTGCTGTAAAAGTAGCAACAGAGCAGCGTAAGTAGCTCACCGAGTGCAACCATTTGACGTCATCGACATAGAATGCACTGTGCACCTAAACAAAATGGCGCCTCCCATTGTCCAAATATGTAATGGATTTTTCTACTACATATTTCGGTAAGAGACATCATTACGTTATATTAGTCCATACAAGTCTTAATACCAGAGGTTCCCTTTAAAAATGTACCAGCCAGCGCCAGCATTTTTGATCATATTCGAAAAACTTATATGGCCACCAGAATATTTTGTTGTAAGAATATGTAGAGCTTCTGCTTTAAAAAACATTTTATTCTAGCTTCATTCACTGCAAAAAAAATGCTGTTCTTACTTAGAATTTTTGTCTTGTTTCCAGTCCAAATATCTAAAAATTCTTAGATCAAGAAACATTTTCTTGACAAAATTATTTTTTTGCAAAATAGCAAAATAATCTTAATCCAAACTGAAAACAAGATTATATAACTTTTTTTGTTTGTTTGTTTGATATAAGATTATTTTGCTTACCCCACTGGCAGATTATTTTGCTTGTTTTAAGGAAAAACTCACTTAATTTTGACTTATTTTTCCTAAAAACAAGAAAATAATTTTTACTTGTCAAGAAAATGCTTCTTGATCTAAGAAGTTTTAGATATTTGGACTGGAAACAAGACAAAAATTCTAAGTAAGAACAGCATTTTTTGCAGTGTTTGATTTATATGCTGTTGAATGTTTGATGATCAGGTTTGCTTACTTACGTGCCAGTAATCATCTATCTGCTCCTTCAGAAGATGCAGATTTTGCATTATATTTAATAGATATAGCTGTATATTATACTCACTGAAACTTGTCTTTGGCTCTCATTCAGATTGTCCAGCTGTGATCTCACTGTTCAGAGCTGTGAGAATATATATATAGCTCTTCAGTCCTCAAACTGTGTCCTGAGAGAGCTGGATCTGAGTAACAATGACCTTCAGGATTCAGGAGTGAAGCTGCTCGCGGATGGACTGAAGAGTCCTAACTGTCAGCTGCACATACTGAGGTGTGTAACAGTAACATTTTTCCATGTCTATTTTCCAGTAGACTTCTGATACTCTGGATGCTGATCCAATGTGCAACTTACATGTAAATGGACAGTGGTTGTCAAGCTCCAAAAATGAAAAACAAAACATGAATGATGTTTCAAACCTAGCCTATCTTTAGGTTGTCTGGCTGTATGGTGACACAGGAAGGCTGTGGATATGTGTCTTCCGCTCTAAGTTCAAACCCCTCACACCTGAGAGAGCTGGATCTGAGCTACAATCACCCAGGAAATTCAGGAGTCAAGCTGCTCTCTGACAAACTGAAGGATCCAAACTGCTCCCTGCAGATACTCAAGTAAGTAGGATAGTTAACTTATATCTGTCTGTGTGGATTCTTTGTTTAGAAATTTCTTGAAAAATCTGTTTTTGTGCCCCTGCTATTTTTAGCTGACTGTCAATAGCCACGTTTACATGAAATCATTCCGATTGATGAAGCCGAACATATTTAACAACATTCGGGACACTTTCACATGTGGTGTGTGAATGTGCATGCCTGCATATTTATGCGGCCATGTGTATACATGTGTGTGAATGAAAAAAGGCTCATGAGTGAAAAAGACTTGTATATATGTATTGTAGTTGATTTTTCAAGTCTGCAATGTAAGATGATTTTGTTTACGATTTTTATAAATTTGTTCTCAGTACAAATCCTAAAGGTTCTAAAGGGTTAAAGTTGCATGTCCAGAACTCTCCAGTCTGCATCCGATTCACAAGGCAGGCATCCTTTGCATAGACATTTCATCAGGCACAGAGTGCAGGCTACAATGCACTGCAAGATATAAAAGCTGTTTGACTCAAATAAATGTAGGCCCTTAACAGTTTGGAGTGATGTCTTTCTGTAATCTTTTTGATCGTAAATGACAGTAATTTAAGTTTTTGCTGCTGTTATAAGAAAAAATTGATCATGCTAGCTCATCCATTCAGTGTTAAATGATATAAATGCATATTTCCTGAATGTCAAACGTTATAATACTATTTTCATATACGACTACCTTTCTATTATTACACAGAACTGTTAAACAAAGATGGCAAACTAGTGTAGAGGGAGAGCGGTAGATAGTGCGTGTCTGTGCTCAGGTGCTGTCAAAATAAAAGTTCCACATCTGACACTTATTGGCTGATGCCAATATTTGAAAAATAACAAATATTGGTATTTATTAATATTGATAATACAGAATATTTTTAGGATTGCAGGCTCAAAGTTTGCATTGAAGGGCGCGTATTGGCCACAAAGTGGGGTGCTCGCAAGCACCCATCTGTTATTGTAAGTCCACAAAAACGCAAGTGCAAATGAAGTGTGTCATTTGAATAGGGGCTTAGTTTACAGTCAAGCTGACTTAAAAGAAAATTAATAATTACAACAAATGTAAAAACCTGATTCCAAAAAAGTTGGGGCACTGTACAAATTGTAAATAAAAAAAGGAATGCAATGATGTGGAAGTTTCAAATTTCAATATTTTATTCAGAATACAACATAGATGACATTAAATGTTTAAATAGAGAAAATGTATCATTTTAAGGGAAAAATAAGTTGATTTTAAATTTCATGGCATCAACACATCTCAAAAAAGTTGGGACAAGGCCATGTTTACCACTGTGTGGCATCCCCTCTTCTTTTTATAACAGTCTGCAAACGTCTGGGGACTGAGGAGACAAGTTGCTCAAGTTTAGAAATAGGAATGTTGTCCCATTCTTGTCTAATACAGGCTTCTAGTTGCTCAACTGTCTTAGGTCTTCTTTGTCGCATCTTCCTCTTTATGATGCGCCAAATGTTTTCTATTGGTGAAAGATCTGGACTGCAGGCTGGCCATTTCAGTACCCGGATCCTTCTTCTACGCAGCCATGATGTTGTAATTGATGCAGTATGTGGTCTGGCATTGTCATGTTGGAAAATGATCCTGAAAGATCCCTGAAAAAGACTACGTCAGGAGGGGAGCATATGTTGTTCTAGAACTTGGATATACCTTTCAGCATTGATGGTGCCTTTCCAGATGTGTAAGCTGCCCATGCCACGCGCACTCATGCAACCCCGTACCATCAGAGATGCAGGCTTCTGAACTGAGCGCTGATAACAACTTGGGTTGTCCTTGTCCTCTTTAGTCCGGATGACATGGCATCCCAGTTTTCCAAAAAGAACTTCAAATTTTGATTAGTCTGACCACAGAACAGTTTTCCACTTTGCCACAGTCCATTTTAAATGAGCCTTGGCCCAGAGAAAACGCCTGCGCTTCTGGATCATGTTTAGATATGGCTTCTTTTTTGACCTATAGAGTTTTAGCCGGCAATGGCGAATGGCACGGTGGATTGTGTTCACTGACAATGTTTTCTGGAAGTATTCCTAAGCCCATGTTATGATTTCCATTACAGTAGCATTCCTGTATGTGATGCAGTGCCGTCTAAGGGCCCGAAGATCACGGGCATCCAGTATGGTTTTCCGGCCTTGACCCTTACGCACAGAGATTGTTCCAGATTTTCTGAATCTTTGGATGATATTATGCACTGTAGATGATGATAACTTCAAACTCTTTGCAATCTTTCTCTGAGAAACTCCTTTCTGATATTGCTCCACTATTTTTCGCCGCAGCATTGGGGGAATTGGTGATCCTCTGCCCATCTTGACTTCTGAGAGACACTGCCACTCTGAGAGGCTCTTTTTATACCCAATCATGTTGCCAATTGACCTAATAAGTTGCAAATTGGTCCTCCAGCTGTTCCTTATATGTACATTTAACTTTTCCGGCCTCTCATTGCTACCTGTCCCAACTTTTTTGGAATGTGTAGCTCTCATGAAATCCAAAATGAGCCAATATTTGGCATGACATTTCAAAATGTCTCACTTTCAACATTTGATATGTTATCTATATTCTATTGTGAATAAAATATAAGTTTATGAGATTTGTAAATCATTGCATTCCTTTTTTTTTCACAATTTGTACAGTGTCCCAACTTTTTTGGAATCGGGTTTGTAGTCATTAACCTAATAAATACAACCTAATTGTATGTTTTCCTTTGATATGCTGTATTATTTTACACTAGTGCCAGGAGGGTTAAATAATATCACAATTCACGGTATGCTTTTAACACCTTTGTGGTGGTCTATCGGGTTCAAATACAGAATTCAATAATCTTCCTCAAAACCTGGTACTGCTGTGTTTCATTAGACATTAGTTATCAGTCGATTAAACATTATTTGTTTGTGTGTACATTTATATCTCTGTTCAGTTTGGACCTTGGAGGACATTTCAGGATCGTTCCAGGACTGCAAAAATGTAAGTCCTCTCACACATTATAATAATAATAATGATAATAATAATAATAATAATACATTTATTTTATATAGTACCTTTAAAAGTAACTTTCTTAATGGGCTTTACATAAATGCTTTACACAAATACAAACACAACAAGGCAAGATAATACATTGTAAATATAAAAAAAACAGATAACAAAAATAACACAATAGAAAAACTAATCAATCCTATAATAAAATGTTTTAAGATAAGATTATTGAGTGAATTTGCTTCCCTAATGTTAGCTGGGAGAGAATTCCAGTTTTGGAGCATAAGGTATGAAGGCCCTATCCATTATAGTCAGTTGATTGAAAAGCAGGCCATCATCCTGTTTGTGCCAAGTTTCAGTGAGAAACAGTAAATCCAGTTTCCTGTCCATAATAATGTCCGATAGGAGCAAAGCCTTATTGTTCACTAAACGCTCATTAAGTTATGTGGTATTTAAAGGGTTTGTTACCGCAGCACGGGAGTTTCACTCCAAACAGGACAGCGATGTTAAATTTACCAAAGTCAACGCCAGTGTGACCGTTTTGTGTTCTTCCGTCTGCGATTAACCGAAATGAAGGAAGATGAAGAAGAAACAAAACTGTGTCCTAAGCTCTGATGTACGTACCACTTAGGCCTCAGCAAGCCAGAATTGCCACAACATACGTACACACCCTAGCCAAATGTTGCCAAATAGTTTTGCTTTAGGGAAAGAAGCTGGCGATAGGTGTATCGTAAAGCCATATTCGTTGAAGGCACAACCGCAGCAACCCCTAGGAATGCTGAGATCCAAAGAGCACAGGGAAAACCTCCAGGCCAACACCAATCAAGTCAAATATCCAGCATAAATACATAAATAATAATACATAAATAAATGCTACCACATCACAGCGAAAAAAACATAAAACAACACAAGGAATAAAAATAGTGGAGAAATATAAAACACTCAGTAAAATGGATTCAAAAATTATTAAACACTGGATTTGTGACGGACCATAGGAACATTCAAACATACCTATGCACATTTAATGATGTCAAAGATGTTCTTACCTCTATTTTTGTGTTCAGATGCCTGTGATCTCACACTGGATCCAAACACAGCACACACTCGTCTCACTGTCTTTGAAGGGAACAAAAAAACAACGTGTGTAAAAGAGGAGCATCCATATCCTGATCATCCAGAGAGATTTGATCACCATGAGCAGGTTCTGTGTCGAGAGTGTCTTACTGGACGCTGTTACTGGGAGGTTGAATGGAGTGGCTGGAGTCACGTAGCAGTGTCATATAAAGGAATCAGCAAGAAAGAAGGGAATGAGAGTCGTTTTGGACTCAATGAAAAGTCCTGGAATCTTTACTGTTGTGACACGATTTATTGTGCCTGGCACAATAATAATAGCATAAACATTCCACCCTCTTCACCCCAGTCTAATAGAGTAGGAGTGTATGTGGACGTGTCGGCCGGCACTCTGTCATTTTACAGCATCTCTGACACACACACACTCACACACTTACACACATTCAACACCACATTCACTGAACCCCTCTATGCTGGATTTGGACTTTATAACAATTCCTCAATGTCTCTGTGTCAGATTTAACATCATCCTGTAAGAAGAAACAGTGGAATAGTCCAGAGGAAAAATTAATTTTCCTAATAGACTCTTGAGACTAAGTGGAGATTCATTTTAGTGTCAACAAATGTGTCTCAGATGTTTTTCTTAAAATTCCTTTGGAGAAATTAAAGTAGACAAATTACACATGAGAAAGTTCAGAGAAAAAAAAGTCAGAGCTGAGAATGTAGTGTGAGAAACCTAGGAGATCACTTTTGTCTTGCAGTATTCTCTTTCAAGACTCTATTATAGGAACATTTTATAGCTCAGAGGTTCTTCTTTCCTCCTTGTTTTTAATTTAATTTTTTTCACCTTCTTAAACTGGACAGCAGGTGGACACAAAGGAAACAATGGGAGATGCAAGAGGGAAACGAACAGGAAAGGACCTTCAGCTGGGACTCAAACTCATTCTTGCATGGTCTTTTATCTCTAACCATACTGTGCATTGTGTCCACTACATGTATTATTTGAGGGGGAAGAGACTGGGAATTTTTATGTTCTTGTTAATGTGTGAAAGAAATATTAAGATTTTAAATCAGCTTTACATGATAAACAGGAAAATTGTGATTTAATTATGCAAACAGAATTCATTTCTGCAGTGAAATGACAACAGTAAACAGTCATTATTCATTTGAAATCAGTTAAAGCTGCTGTCCGTAACTTTTTTTGGTTAAAAATTAAAGTCCAGGCTAGTTGGCTTAATCATGTGAGGATGCTGCTGGTAGCGGATCATTTATAGCCTGTTTTCACAGCAGCTGAAATAATTAAACGTCAATCTGACACTGACAATCATCAGTGACAACTGGAGATTCACCTCTATTCAAAAGCAAACGACTTCAGACGGCAGAGTGGTTACAAAAATGTAAATTTACAGGTAACTAAATACACAGTCATGCAATGCACAGTTTGAGAACAAAGTATAACAGTAAGAATAATTTGTAGAGCAGTAATAATAATCCAGGCTAAGCGATTTAATCATCACTGGCAGCACGATTTATTGTAGGCCTAATGCTTTTTCCCTCAGTTGGTCAGAACAAAAGTGCCAGAAATGTTACTTACTTGTTCATATGACATTTACTAGTGAAAATTCTTATATTGGTCATACTTTCAAGATGTAGAATCTGTGATTCTGAAGTACAGTATCCACACCGGTGCGGTGACTGACAGCAAACACTAGATTCATCCACGCTGAGCTGTGCCAAGGCATAACACACGTAATGATAACAATTCCGCATATGACTGCAATTGTAGGTTTCAAACAGAGATGGTGACAAAGAGGAAAAAAGCCGGACTGCAGCTTTAATTATGTAATAGAAACTGCTTAAACTTATAAGAAGATGGCATTTCAGAGTCTTAACAGAGTCATTCTATGAAACGGGTGCCATTTCCACTTTGCATTTTTCAAAATTTTTATTAAGAACAAACTTTTTTTTTTTAAACAAACCTACAACTTGAAAGATATGTTAATCCTCCAAAAAATATATTTTCCCACCTCAGGCACAAAATCTTTATTAATATGGACTGCAGCTTTAAGTGTTGATTCAGTTTGGTTCAATAACAGTGTAAAATTCATCATCAGCAATTCTGGAGAAAACATCTGTTACAACTCTAATTTTGGTTCCCTGAGAGGGCATAGAGAAGCTGTGTCATAATATTGATGCTATATTATTGCTTTATAATATTAATGTTTCAGCGTGACTGCGTCTGAAGCAATTGTAGAATCACTGTAATTTCATTGGTGTAATGTTACCCCTTGACGTGTGACGGTGTACCATGAAGGTAATAAATGATTCCCGGAAGGGTGTAGGTTTGATTTTGAAATTTGTCGTTTATGATAGACTTTTTAATTGAAATTTCATTTTATCTAAAGTGTTTATTTATAGATATACACTATATTGCCAAACGTTTTGGGACGCCTGCCTTTACATGCACATGAACTTTAATGATATCCCATTCTTAATCCGTAGAGTTTAATATGGCGTTGGCCCACCCTTTGCAGCTATAACAGCCTCAACTCTTCTGGGAAGGCTTTCCACAAGGTTTAGAAGTGTGTTTATGGGAATTTTTGACCATTTTTCTAGAAGCGCATTTGTGAGGTCAGGCCGTGATGTTGGATGAGAAGGCCTGGCTCACAGTCTCCACTCTAATTCTTCCCAAAAGTGTTCTATCGGGTTGAGGTCAGGACACACTCATCCATGTCTTTATGAACCTTGCTTTGTGCACTGGTGCGCAGTCATGTTGGAACAGGAAGGGGCCATCCCCAAACTGTTCCCACAAAGTTGGGAGCATGAAATTGTCCAAAATGTCTTGGTATGCTGAAGCGTTAAGAGTTCCTTTTACTGGAACTAAGGGTCCAAGCCCAACCCCTGAAAAATAACCCTACACCATAATCCCCCCTCCACCAAACTTTACACTTGGCAAAATGCAGTCAGGCAAGTACTGTTCTCCTGGCAACCACCAAACCCAGGCTTGTCCATCGGATTGCCAGACAGAGAAGCGTGATTCATCACTCCAGAGAACACGTCTGCACTGCTCTAGAGTCCAGTGATGGCATGCTTTACACCACTGCATCCGACGCTTTGCATTGCACTTGTTGATGTAAGGCTTGGATGCAGCTGCTCGGGCATGGAAACCCATTCCATGAAGCTCTCTATGCACTGTTCTTGAGCTAATCTGAAGGCCACACAAAGTTTGGAGGTCTGTAGCTATTGACTCTGCAGAAAGTTGGTGACTTCTGTGCACTGTGCGCCTCAGCATGCGCTGACCCCGCTCTGTGATTTTACGTGGCCTACCACTTCATGGCTGAGTTGCTGTTGTTCCCAATTGCTTCCACTGTTATGATACCACTAAGAGTTGACCGTGGAATATTTAGTAGTGAGGAAATTGACTTATTGTACAGGTGGCAACCTATCACAGTACCACGTTTGAATTCACTGACCCATTCTTTTACAAATGTTTGTACCTGTGGCCATGGAAGTGATTTGAACACCTGAATTCAATGATTTGAAAGGGTGTCTCAATACTTTTGGCAATATAGTGTAGATAGGAACTCACCCATAACTCATAATCTTGATTATGCAACCAACATTACAATTTAGCTTTCTATGATTTATGATAAAATATCTAAAGCATACATTCATGAAAAAAATGTTATTGATATTGACTTAAATTAATCAGTTCTGCAATTTTATAAGTTAAAAGGTAAGTAATGACTTTAGAGTACAGCAGAGTAGCATGGTCTCATGTTGTTTCCACCAGCGCAGCTCATCTTGTAGTTTCTTTTAATAATAAATGTCTAAAATATAAAAAACATGGGCACGGTACGGAGCAATCACACTAGTCAACCGAACTGGGCTTTGGGGATCAGACGTGCTATGGCACGGTTCAGAGAGCCTAGTCACAATTACAACATCACTGAGATGTGACTCTATTCTTTTGTGTTCCACAAAAATAAAGACATATGGGTGAGTAGATGATTTATATAGAAGTCTTACCTTCGAAAATAGAGGGCAGAAGAACATAGCAGATGAATTGGTTTTCCTTTGGAACTAAAATGTAAATTCCTTGCTCTTGTATTATCAGGAATGTAAAGTCCTTGGGTGAAAAAGGTGACAAAGATATAACCCACAATTTCAAAAGCACAGGCAAAACAATTTTTAAATAACTTTTTTAAAAATACATATTATGGGCCAAAAAAAAAAAAAAAAAAAAGAAGTTTAACCAACCCGATCTCAAGGCAATTTGTACGTATTTTACAAGGTGGCTAATTCGTACGAATTCGTACAACCTCACTGGTACAATTTTATAATCGTATGTATTTTACGAGTTGCGAAATTCGTATGAGTTCGTACAAATGACCTACCCCTAACCCGCCCCTAAACCTACCCGTCACTGGGGTTTAGACAAATCGTATGAATTCGTACGAGTGAGGTTGTACAAATTCGTATGAATTACATAACAAGTATGTACAAACATGTACAAACATGTACATACTCACATATTATTGTAGCCTAGTTTGTGCTGAATACAATGTAATGAGACTTTTGTCATTAATATGTTTATAAACAACTGAAAAAAGCACAAAAGGGTTAAGGTTAAATTATAGGTCAGCACACTCTCTACCAATGATTTGTAGGCAATCTCCAATATGTTTTGACTTTCTCCATATTAGGAATAGACGTTGCACACATTTTTTTCAAAATATTATTAGTGTTATCCACAAAACTCAGTTGCCAAGATATTTAAAATGATCAACAATCTCGACTGGGTGACTCTCTATCATTACAGGCACAGCTGCAACATCTTGCCTAGTGCGACGGATAAGTAATTCCTTGGTTTTATTTACATTTAATACAAACGCACCAGCCCAGGAGTTCCTAAACATATTTCATATCTTCAACCAACTCATTTATATCACCTTTTTGGAAAAGTCCTACCAAAGCCATATCATCTGCACACTTAAAAAGTTTAGGATTGTGAATCATAACATCATTAATATACAGTGAGAATAATACGGGTGATATGACACTTCCTTAAGGGCCCCCCGTATTAACAGTGCATTCATCTGACAGCTGACCATAAATGTAATGTAAAAGTATGTGTTTTCTGACCTTAGTTGAGTGACTTACTTTTTTTTAATAACCACGCATACACAATATTCTCTCAAAAGTACAAATATCTACATACATGTTGCTCACATTTTATAGTTGCCCAGTTCGTGCTGAATACAGTGTAATGACACTTTTGCCATTAATATTTTTATAAGCAACTGAAAAAGCACAAATGTCAGGGCATGTCAAAACTTCCTCAGGGCCCCAGAGTGTTAATAATTGTTCAGTAACATCCGGTCGCTATAGCTCATCTGATCACACTGATTTTCACCACAGGGGCGATGTGTTCAAAACTGATATATTGCCCTCCGAAGGGCACTTCGGAGTGAAAACAATCATGGCCGCCATATTGAAGGGTCATTCCAAACAAAAGTGCTCAAAACTGGCCAGTGTTTCTTATTATTTTCCATGTACATACATGTCAGGTAAGTACCTTGTGTTACCATTCTTTTACTTGTATGTACAACATAATTACTATATATGTAAAATAGAGTGCTACCCTTTGTAATATTTATACGAGTTAGATTTGGTACATTACTATGGTCAAAACGACATTGTACTTCAACAAAAATACTTTACAGCTAACTTTATCGGTCTATTCAAATGTTTAAAATACGTAGACACAATATACAATATGGTGTGATAAACCAAAAATACATTAATAAATAAATAAAGTTAAACAAAAGGTGCAGCTTGCACAATCTACTCATCGTTCAGAGTGTTTTTGGGATGTCAACCATCTTACAAAATGTGTGACGGAGGCGCCTTCTTGATTGCGTTCCAAAAAAAATTGTTTTTTGACCCTTACACCTTTCATCCCTTCGAAGGTCTCACTCTGGAGGGATTAGGGCATAGGGATGAGTCCTTCCGAAAGGAATGCAGGGGGGGACTTTAAGTATCCATCATCAAAACAGTTTTCTTTCTATACACCGGTACATCCAGCCTATTCCAGGATTGATTATTTTCTGTTGGATAGGAACTATTACCCCTAATGACACAAGTGGATAGCATAGTTATTTCAGACCATAGTCCAGTATTACTAAAGCTTTAGGTAAGACTTTATTTTACAGTGCCGTAGTTACACATTACTATATGTACTTACTATAGTAATAACAGTAAATTATGCGTAAATACAAGTAACTAACCGTATAACAATATAACAGTTCTTGAGACTGACAATGCAATTAAGAAACTTTGGAAAATCTGGAAAAGTGACAGCCCCTGACGGCTACCCGGCTGAGTTTTATAAGAAATTTTCTGTCAAATTAACACCTCTGTTGAGTAAGGTATTCAAGGAGGTCCTTGCTTCAAAGTCTCTTCCCCCAACCATGACACAGAGCCCAAAAAAAATGACACACATGACACACAAAAAAATAAAGACCCGTAACTCCAAATTTGCAGCAAGGACAGTCAAAAGGTTGGTATCGTTTGAAAGGAAACATTAAAAAAAAAAAAAAAAAAAAAAAAATTAGATGTGGACATTCTCATGCTGATAAACTGCTGATAAAGACAAAAAAAAAAAGTTTGCTCAAGGGACATTTTACATATATTTCATATTTGACATGCAAAAACTCAGAGAGGCAATAAGGTAGGAAGACAATTCGTTTTTGGTGATGTTCCTCTGTATGTGAGCTGTATCTGGATCAAATTTCGTGGTTATCCCATAAAGAAATCAGCATTACAGCATTTGGAACCAAGGTAGCCTTTTTGCTTATCTATTGGCACCCCCTGATGGGCATTTTTTAAATCGTTCTTTCCTGTGGAGTAACTTGTGAATGACGAAACAAATGATTTGTAAAGATTCCAAGCTTCATGAAGCAGAGTTTTGAAATCGGCATTCACTAGATTTTGTGGAATAATCATTTTTGGCGCACAAAAAGTATTCTCGTCGCTTTATAATATTAATGTTAAAACGATGTAGTCATATGACCTGTTTTGAAAAAGGGAGTGTTATTGCTGTCTATGAAGGCCTCACTGAGCCATTGGATTTCATCAAAAATATCTTAATTTGTGTTCCGAAGATAAATGAAGGTCTTACGGGTGTGGAACGACATGAGGGTGAGTAATAAATGACATAATTTTTCTGGGTGAACTAACCCTTTAAACTCAGTTTTATGAAGCGATGTGAGTGCTTTGTTTACAAAAAAAAAAAAACAAAAAAAAAAAAACATGATTTACCACTTTACCACCATCACACAAGTTGTAGTGTCTATTTTATTAAAACAAAACATTCTTAATAAACGCTTTTACAACAAAGTGTGGTATTTTCTAAACATATTCTTAATAAAACATTCACCATAATACAATTACCCTGCCTTCTTGTTTTGAAGCATTTAGCTAATATATTATGCATATTAAACAACTATATATATATAGAGAGAGAGAGAGAAAGAAAGAGAGAGAATCAAGTATTCAGACAGACCATGGTATAAATAAATACATATATACCTCTGTGTGTGATTTCTCTGTTGCCTCTTACAGGATGATGTTAAATCTGACACAGAGACACTGAGGAATCATCATAAAGCCCAAATCCAGCATAGAGGGGTTCAGTGAATGTGGTGTTGAATGTGTGTAAGTGTGTGAGTGTGTGTGTGTCAGAGACGCTGTAGAATGACAGAGTGCCGGCCGACACGTCCACATACACTCCTACTCTATTAGACAGGGGTGAAGAAGTCAGAATGTTTGTGCTCTTATTATTGTGCCAGGCAGAGTAAATATTATCGCAACAGTAAAGATTCCAGGACTTTTCATTGAGTCCAAACCGACTCTCACTCCCTTCTTTCTTGTTGATTCCTTTATATGACACTGCTACGTGACTCCAGCCACTCCATTCAACCTCCCAGTAACAGCGTCCAGTAAGACACTCTCGACACAGAACCTGCTCAAAGCGCTCAAATCTCTCTGGATGATCAGGATATGGATGCTCCTCTTTTACACATGTTGTTTTTTTGTTCCCTTCAAAGACAGTGAGACGAGTGTGTGCTGTGTTTGGATCCAGTGTGAGATCACAGGCATCTGAACACAAGAATAGAGGTCAGAACATCTTTGACACCATTAAATATGCATAGGTATGTTTGAATGTGTGAGAGTTACATTTTTGCAGTCCTGGAACGATCCTGAAATGTCCTCCAAGGCCCAAACTGAACAGAGATAGAAATGTACACACAAACAAATAATGTTCAATTGACTGATAAATAATGTCTAATGAAACAGTTTGACTGTTGTGTAAAATAGATACAGCAGTACCAAGTTTTGAGGAAACAAAGGTGTTAAAAGCATACTGCGAATTGTGATATCCAAAAAAATCGGAATTGATCATCAAGACCTGCAGTGTAAATGCGGCCTAACAGCCATTTGTGAGTGTCTGTGAATTCCACAAGACCGCAAGGTGTCTCATTTGTCATTTAAGGTTTCAAATGCACAGCAAAATCCCCAAAATCTGTTTAATTTACAAATTTGTATCCATTTCAAATTATTTTTGTAAATTGAATCATTTTCAAATTATTTATTACTAATTATTTTTGTAAATATTATGTTAAATAACTACAAATTTCATTGCAACAATTGGTGTGCATGTTATTTATTGTCTTCTAATTAAACAATGTGTTATAAAGAGTTTATATATTTCATAAATTTATAAACACCAAAGCACATTTGAAAGATTAAAAAAAAAAAAAAACATTATAGAAAAAATGTTTAAGAACTGTGTATAGTATGTGTTTATGAGCTTGTTTACATTTTAGACAAGTCAAGTTGCAATACCAAACAGGACCACATAGAGATGCCAAAATTCCCTAAACCAGCCGCCATGACCTGACTGCATTATAAACAGTAATCAACATTTGAAGTGGATTAAAACCTTTCATCAAAGTAGGTCCTAAAACCTTTTTCTCAGGACAACTTAGTTCTTAAGACAACTTTGATGGACTTTTTTGATCCACTTCAGGCGCTGTTTTGGACTGATTGTTTTAATAAAATTGCTTACTGGATAGTGTTTATACTGTATATGGACATAGATATATGAGTTGCTACTCCACATACTTGAGTATCTGCAGTGAGTAATTTGGATCCTTCAGTTTGTCAGAGAGCAGCTTGACTCCTGAATCTCCTGGGTGATTGTAGCTCAGATCCAGTTCTCTCAGGTGTGAGGGGTTTAAACTCAGAGCTGAAGACACATAACCGCAGCCTTCCTCTGTCACCATACAGCCAGACAACCTACAGAGAGAGTACGTTTGAAATTTCATTCATGTTTTTTTTTCCTTTTTGTAGCTTAACAGCCACTGTTCATTTACATTGTTTTATACATTTAAAGGTCTATATTATATATTTAAATGTGTATATATATATATATATATATATATGTATATATACACACACACACACACAATCAGCAAACAACTATTTGCTATGTAAAGATATAGTGAAGTAAAGACATCAGTAGCAGAGAATGAAGTCACAATCCCTCTGCGTGTGTTGTAGGCTGAGCTTTTCTGTTCAGTGTATTGGCAGCCAGGACAGTCGGGTTTGTATATGAGCCCATCTCTTTGAAACTGACATTGGTCTTGACTGTGATTCAACACAGGTGACTCGTTTGGATTTACAAAAACTATAAAATACTACACCTTAGGAACAAAAACATCTCGGCCAAGTTTTTATATTTTAGCATGATATGAAGGAAGGGCAGAAGTGTGGCCAAAGCACACATTTGTTTTGCGACATCTAGTGGTTGAAAAACATTTATAGCACCTTTAAAAAGATGTTTGGACTAAATTCCTTCTTTTGAGTTGCACAAAAGAAAATAAGTCATACAAGTCTAGAAAAACATGAGAGTGAATAAATTACACAACTTTCATTTTCGGGAGCATTATTGCTTTAATGAAAGTTGCATTAAAGTACTACCAACAAAGCTCATTTACATTCATGCTTTTTAAGACACTTGTTCAAAGTGACTTGAATTGCATTGGAGTTACACTTTTGATCAGTTCATGGATTCCCTGGGAACAGAAACCTTGATTTTGGCTTTGCCAGTGCCATGCTCTGCTGTTTGAGCTACATGTATGATCAGCATCCAGAGTCTCAGGACTCTATTGGAAAATAGACATGGAAAATGTTACTGTTACACACCTCAGTTTCTGCAGCTGACAGTTTGGACTCTTCAGTCCATCAGAGAGCAGCTTCACTCCTGAATCCCGCAGGTCATTGTTACTCAGATCCAGCTCTCTCAGGACACAGTTTGTGGACTGTAGAGCTGAAGCCACAATTTCACAGGACTGACTAGTGAGATTACAGCTGGACAATCTGAATGAGAGCCAAAGACAAGTTTCAGTGAGTGAAATATACAGCTACAGTAATGTGAAAAAGTTAGGACACCCTTTTGAATTCCATGGTTTTCCGTATCAGAACATAATAAAAAATATATTAATCTGGCCATTATTTAACAAAAAACTAAAGCTAGGCCAAAACGAAAAAGCCATGAGTGAAAAACTAAGGACACTCTATGATTCAATTGCTTGTAAATCCACTTTTAGCAGCAATAACCTGTAGTAATTATTTTCTTTATGACTTTATCAGCCTCTCACATTTTCTGGAGCAATTTTGGCCCATTCTTTACAGCATTGGTCCAGTTTATTGAGGTTTGTGGCCATTTGTCTATGCACAGCTCTTGCCACAGTATTTCAGTCAGAATAAGGTCTGATCTTGACTGGGCCATTGCAACACTTTGAATACTTTTCTTTTTTTAGCTATTCTGTTGTAGATTTGCTGTTAATTTCAGATCATTGTCCAGTTGCATGATCCAATTTTGGCCAAGCTTTAGCTGTTGGACAGATGGCCTCACATTTGACTCTAAAATACTTTGGCATACAGAGGAGTTCATGGTTGACTTAGTGACTGTGAGGTGCCTGGGCCTGTGGCTACAAAACAAGCCCAAAATAATCGCCCCTCCACCACCATGCTTGATTTTCGGTATGAGGTGTTAAATGTGCATATGAATCAGCATATGAGTATGCTGATATGCTGTTTGGTTTTCACCAAATTTGCCGCTGTGCATTATGGCCCAACATTAGTCTTGTCTGTACAAAGGACCTTGTTCCAGAAGTCTTGTGGTTTGTTCAGATGCAAATTTGCAAACATAAATTGTGCTGCCAAATTTTTTTCTCCTGGCAATTCCATTCCAAACCCAAACATTCCATACTTGTGCCATCTTTTTATGTTTATTTTAATCACAATCACACATTTTCTTTACAATAAGTTTGTGAATATTTTGAGTAAAAAAGGAAAAAACGGAATAAAAGTGATACACCTGTCATTAGCAGCGCTAATGTGCCTGAGTGACACGTCACCCCCCATATTAATGGTAAATGTGCGCATGTATTGTTAACTAATTAAATAAACATACTCCTCCGGTTTCACAGACAAGGCTTAAGCTAATCCTAGACTAAAATGCATGTTTGAGCTGTTTTAATTGAAAGTAACTTATACTGACATATCTTAAAATATGTCATTGTTTTGCCTCAAGATGCACACCAGTAATGTGTTTTTTCTAGGGTGTGTTTATAAAAGCTACGTAAATGTCCTAATTGAACTAAGGCTGTAATCCTGGTTTAATCTAAGCCCTGTCTGTGAAACCAGCCTTAGTAACCAAGCTTTCTTGGTAGCCTTCAGTAAATTAACTTCTCTAAGAAAGTGATTCATAAAACATCAGTTGACCATAGGTTTACTTTCATATTTCCATATTGATTAAAAAAATAAAAATATAATTCACCCAAAAATTAAAATTCGGTCATCATTTATTCAACCTCATGGTCAAACGTAATTATTGTAATTACATTGAGTGTGTAGTGAAAAACAGCAAGGAGACTTTCTAAACATTTTAATAATTTACTGTTATTGTTTTCAGCTGCAAAGATGAAGTCTACAATGCATCTCCGCAGTAGTGGACGTGCCTATATGCATGTTTCATATGAATTACATAATCTGAGAATATGTATTTTCCATTTGAACTGGATTGATTACAAATAGATATTTCAAGCTTTCTGTAGATATATTTCTCGTGTCTGTGAGGCAAGTATACACTGAGTTTCGGTTCATGTTTGTTACGTGCTCAAGTTCACAGAGACGACAGGACGCCAGGTTGTTTTCATTTTACAAAAGCACAACATTTTCTGTTATTGTGAGTTTAATGTTAACAAACATGGATATGCATCTAATAATGAATGATAGGCTAATGTTTGGATTTAATTATTATTTAATTATTTAATTATTAATTAAAATAACTAGTATCCGCCAGACCACTGTATGCATACTGCGCAAGTCAACTTGAGCCATATGAGTAACCCCTGAAACGATGTATGGCGCAGGATGTAGGAGTATCGTAAGCTGACTTCTAATTCATGACCAGTGTTTTGTTTTGCTCTATCCTCTGTGCGTCCGTGTTCATCATTGCATCATGCGTCAGGTCAGAGGTCACTCTTCCAGCACAAATCGATGCGTACGGCCGTCTGCCGGAAGCTAGTTGTTTTACTTTATAAAGTTTTAAATATGGATATTTTTCTTACAAAAACCTATCGTTTTGTTTCAGAAGGTCTTTATTAACCCCCTTGAGATGTATGGATTATTTTTTATGATGGATAGATGTATTTTTGGGGCAAAACACACCCCCCATTCACTACCATTATAAAGCTCAGAAAAGCTAGGATATTTTTAAGTATATCTCCGATTGTGTCCATCTGATAGAAGATATACACCTAGAATGGCCTGAGGGCGAGTAAATCATGGAATGATTTTCGTTTTTGGGTGAACTATCCCTTTAAGTCCCTTCAGTAAGTAAATAAGAACAAAACACTCACAGGGCTTTTGTGCAGTTGATTACAGCTGGTATCAGTCTCCTTCTACCCTCATCTGATGTGTTGTATTTCTTAAGGTCCAGCTCAACCAACACCTCCTCTGACGTCTGAATCATGTAGGCGATTGTTGAGCAGTGAGCAGGAGAGAGTTTCTTTTCTGAGTGTTTGTCTGATTTCACAAACTCCTGAATCTCTCTGGACAGAGTCTGATCTTTGACCTCCAGCAGACAGAGGAACAGACTGATGGATCTTTCAGTGGAGAGTCCATGTTCACCTTTGATCTTCTCTTTAATGTATTGTGTTGTTCTCCAGATGCTCTCTGAGCTGTTTACTGTGTGTGTCAGTAGACCCTGTAAGAGTCTCTGATTGGACTCCAGTGAGATGCCCAGCAGAAACCGCAGGAACAGATCCAGCTGTCCATTTTTTGTTTGTAAAACTGCATTTACTGCTGCTTTAACCATATTATGCAGTGCAAGAAACTTGATTGCTTCCATTGTAGTACAAAGATGGTAGTGAAAAACATAGAAAGCAGCGAGAAATTCCTGAAGGCTCAGATGAATGAAGCTGTAGACTTTCTTCTGATGAATCATAGATTCCTCTTTAAACATCTTGGTGCAAATCCCTGAATACACTGAGGTGTCAGTGACGTCTATGCCACTCTCTCTCAGGTCCTCCTCATAGAACATCACATTGCCCTTCATCAGCTGCTTGAAAGCCACTTCAGCAAGTTTCACAATCACTTTTCTGTTGGACTGCAGGAGTTTGTCTGGATCTCTCTCTTCATATTTCTGATTCCTTGTGTTGATCTGAATCAGCAGGAAATGGATGTACATTTCAGTCAGAGTTTGAGGGATTTCTGCACTCAGATCATCTTTCAGGAGCTTTTGAAGCACAGTGGATGAGATCCAGCAGAAGACGGGTATGTGGCACATGATGTGGAAGCTTCTTGCTCTTCTAATGTGTGAGATGATTCTGCTGGCTTGATGCTCGTCACTGATTCTCTTCCTGAAATATTCCTCCTTCTGAGGCTCACTGAATCCCTGAATTTCTGTCAGACGGTTGATGTATTGGGAGGGGATCTGATTGGCTGCTGCTGGTCTGGAGGTGATCCAGATGAGAGCAGAGGGAAGCAGCTCTCTTTTCATGAGGTTTGACATCAACACACCCACTGATGAAGTCTCAGTCACATCAGAAACTTTATGAGCATCTGAAAACATCAGTGTGATTCTGCTTTCATCCAGACCATCAAAGATGAACACAACTTTACACTCCTTATAAATCTTTGAGTCCAGATCTTGAAGATCAGGATGAAAGTCCAACAGAAGTCTGTGAAGACTGTACTGATGATCTTGGATCAAATTCAGCTCTCGAAATGAAAGCACAAACATGAAATCTACATCCTGATTGGCTTTTCCCTCAGCCCAGTCCAGAATGAACTTCTGCACAGAGACGGTTTTTCCGATTCCAGCGATGCCTTTAGTGAGAACAGTCTTGATTTGGTCTTTCTCCTCACATCCTGGTTCAGATGAGGCTTTAAAGATGTCATTGCAGTAGATTGCCGTGTCTTGTGAGTGTTGTGTTCTGGCTGTTTTCTCCATCTGTAAAACCTCATGTTCTTCATTCACTCCTTCTCTCTCTCCCACTATGATGTAGAGCTGTGTGTAGATCCTGTTCAGGAGGGTTTCATTCTCTTGGAGTTTCAGTCCCTCAAATAATCTCTCATACTTGTTCTTCATGCTGGTTTTGTATTGATCTTTGACTCTCTGTAGTTCATCATCCACTGGTCTCTGGAAGTCTTTATTATCCTTCTGCAAATCTGTTTGTGTGTAACAGTGAACAAATCCAACAGAACTGGATCGTCCCATGAATTTGTGTGTTTGTAGAACAGGACGTGTTACAGATCTCTTTCTGCACTGAGGACAGTTAAAGTCTTCTGATGGTCTGGACTGTTCCCAGTAGAAGCTGATGCATTGTCTGCAGAAACTGTGTCCACAGTTGATAGAGACTGGATCTTGCAGATCCTGCTCACAGACTCCACATCTATACTGACTGTAGTTTAGAATATCCTTCCCACAACTGCAGAGACAAAGCACAGACATCACCTAATAAATTATTATATAAATTATAATAAACATAATCTATTCCTCTTTACAGATATAGAGTGGATATAAAAAGTCTACACATCCTGTCTGGTAAAGAGTATAGAAAAAA
The DNA here is from genome assembly GCA_037101425.1 of Elopichthys bambusa. Classification (NCBI taxonomy): domain Eukaryota; kingdom Metazoa; phylum Chordata; class Actinopteri; order Cypriniformes; family Xenocyprididae; genus Elopichthys; species Elopichthys bambusa. The sequence continues at coordinate 40,288,849 of CM074436.1, read as the reverse complement.
TTGTACTGCGCATGTGTCGAACTCGGTCATCCGCGCACATCCATGGTTTAGTATACTTTGAAAGATGCGCGGCAAGGCTGTGCGTGGAAAGTGAAGTATACCCGGGGCTTAAGCCTGAATGTGAGAGCTGATTGAGCCGCGAACCAAACCAAAGAAAGCTAGGATGAACACAGTGTCAAGCGTTCAGGCTGTATTCAGGCTGTATTAGTGATGGAGGGTAGAGATGCATTTATTTAAATCAATGAATAAATTGCTTTTAAAAGTATAAGTAAAAAGGTATAAGAAGCTATACAATAAGAAATAAAGCAAACAATTCAGTCAAACGTACATAGTCAGCGCTTAAGTAGGCTACAGAAGGATTAGGTGTCAGAAGGATTTGCCGAAGTAAGGCTGTTCTCGACTGGGTACATGAGTGCTGAGCGCCCAGTGATCGTCTGGATCTCACAACTCCGAAAACGTCAGATCAAATTTTCAAATAGGTGCTATCGTTATCAATAAACTCTAGATTTGAGCTTTAAACCAGTACATTCTCGCCTGAAAAACTCTTAGAACTTCATATCATGACATAATAACAGTAGAATGTCTAAATTACGCGTGTTTTCTCCTTTACTAGTGATGCTTGCTTGTTAGTGCCCGATGCATTCTGGGATTCTAGGTTCTACACTACCTATCAAGTCAATCCCTGAATACTGAATTAATTTTTAATCATTGTAAAAAACAGCTAATATTCATGAATATTCATTAAGAATATCAACAAACTTTATTTTAGGCTACTGTATTCGTCTAGATAGGCAATATTTTTTTAAAAATATTTTTTCCAATACATGTAACGTTTTATAATCAATTTTTTTTTTTTTTTTTACTTTTTTAGCATTTGTGGAGTAAACAGTAACAGTAACTTGAATGAATATTATAATATTATAAGTTTAGGCTATTGCACTGAAGTATGAGACTACCGCTCTACCATTGTGTTGTTATTCCAAAACACGTTTTTGCGCATGTGAAGGATGCTGTTTTACGTGGATACTGGAACACGAGTAAAGTACAAAGCATTGTTAACATAATACTAATAGTTAAATAAATTAGTTTAAGCTTTAAAATAAATATTGTTTGTAGATAATGAATGCCAATATAATTTATGTTTATTTTGTACTTATATTTTTCATTCTTGTTTTGTATGGAATACCATTAAATTTAAAGGATTTGTTGTGGAAATAGCCTAAAATACATACCTAATTTTTGTAAAAATTTCATTTTTACCGGTATTTTAGCTACATAATTTTTTTTGAATGTATAATAAAATGCGACTGACACACCAATGAGATTTATCTGGGGGGTTTTTTTTCCAGAAAATAAGGAGTGCTAAATGATAAAAGTGTGCTTTGTTATTAGAAACTGCATATTTACAAATATACGCCAATAAAACAATTATATTGTGTTCATTGTGGGTACTGCCACAGGCATCGAAAGGTATTTTTGCACTATATTTGCTTCTGCTTTTCAAACGCAAAAGTGTGATAAAGGCACTGATCTAGGCTATATAAATTCTCTCTTATAGATTAGATAAAAGTATACGCACACGTCATGTACAAAATATGCTGCTTTAACGACATATCTTGTTTTCAGAAACGACATAATATCTCGTTATTACGACATAATTGAGTGGAAAAAATATTACGTATGTGGCAGCAATGCACCACTGTACTTTCTCTTTTTTTTTCTCTGTATAATATTTTAGTTTCACGTCTCCAGTACTGGCTAGTTTCTCACCTTGGGTCAAACCTTGCTGGTTCATCGCTAATGTTTGGAGGGATCATTTCTGCACAGTTGTCACTCTTCTTAGACACCCAGCTTGGTTCTGGAGATTCTGCTCTCTTGACATCTTTCTCTTCTCTCTCCTCATTGACACTCATTTTGGATACTGTACTGCCTCTTCAATGAGAAGGGGTTGTTTATAGCCTGCTAAATGAAATGAAAACTCATTAGTGTGTTTCAATTAACATGGTACATAAATGAAAAATAATGTTTTCCATCTTGTGGACAGTGTGTGTGTGTGTGAGTGTGTGTGTGTGGACACAAATTTGTATAATGACATGGGTATTACACTGGTATTACGACGTAAACATGAAATATGAGGACATTTCATGAGTCCTCATATTTAAAATAGCTTTAAAAACAGTTTTATTAAAAATGTAAAAATGCATGTTGTTTTCTGTGATGGGTAGGTTTAGGAGTAGGGGTAGTGTAGGGTGAGAAAATATACAGTTTGTAACCATTGTAACCAAAACCATTACGCCTATGGAATGTCCTCACTAAATAGATAGCAGATAGCAAAACAAACCTGTGGGTGTGTGTGTGTGCATGTGTGTTCAAATATATACATAGACCCTTGATGCACACAACACAGATCTCTGACAGACTCATTGATTTTCATGCTAAGATAAGATCCCTAAAACAATCCTCACACAAACCTGTTGCCATTACTTGATTTGCATATGAAGCATACTGGGAGTGAGATGTGAGTGAGTATTTGAGATTTCACAGGATATCAGCTCATTGCATCAGGTGTCCACATCACAAGAGCAGCATTCATTCTTTTTCATGCATTTTTACATGCATTTTTACTCGTGAGCGCTGTACTCTAAAGAACGACCCTCAATGCGAGGGGAGTACAAACTAGACTCAACCGAGACGAGTACTGATGAAGCTCAACGCAAGTACCAGGAAGGCTCCCGAAGAGCCTACACTCTGATATAACTCTAGGGAGTTAGAATACAAACTTAGCAGGAAGTGCTAAGGACCTACTCGACCCAGAGGATTGCCTTCAAGGTGGCCCGCTCGAGGGCCAACTACTTGCTAGCAGATCTAGAATTCCAGGGCTAGTATCAGCCTGGGCTACCTGATAACTGCCTGCTCAACTCTAAGGAGCTAGGACACTTAGGAACCTAGCTCAACCTAGATCGCTCCCAAGGAGACTCAAGGAGGGCCAACTACTTGGTAGCAAATCAAACTCCAGCAGAAATGGCCACTAAAGGTATTGCAGGCTTGGAATACTCGTTTGCATTGCCATAATGAGCAGTGGACTCTGCATTACACTTTCTACCCTTAAAACAAGGGAAGTACAAATCTATGCGGCCAGGCTTACGAGGAGGCCTCAGATAGGGCCTACCACTCTAGCTTAACATGGTCACAGGCTAATGCTCGAGCTCCAAGGGAGCGTTCTCAACTCACCCTGAAAGGAGGGAGTACTCAATACGCTCAACCTGAGCATCACTGGTGATGGGCACATATGGGGCACAGAGCTCTTGGAGCGAAGTGAGCTAAACCTGAAAAAGGGCTCAAGGGTGAAAGCCTGAGCAAAAACTTTTGCTCCAAGACGAGAACGAGCTCAGCTTTGGAGGAATGGAGGCCTCAACAGGAAGAAATTCCACAAAAGGGGCCTGCAACACTCAACCCCGCGACTCGATAATAATCAAGGAACTTATGGCTGAGAGATTGCTCTAAGCTCGAACCAGATAAAGCTACTACCAAAGCTCTAGAGAGCAGAGACTTCAGCATAGTGCTTTCCACTCTCTAAACGAGAGGAAGTCTAACAATGCTCAAGGATAACCACCGGGGAGGCTTTCTACAAAAGCCTACAACACCTGGCTATCTGTCTGTGCCTAACACCACAAGGGAACTAAAGCTCAGCATAGCGCTTTTACTCTAATATCAAGAGGAGCCCCAGCTCGACCTAGGCAAATTAAGGAGGCCGTAAAGCCTGCTACTCGCATTAATAGCCTAATGCAGAAGGTGCAGAAGACTCTAACAATGAGAGAAGGCATACTAGGATCACTACCTGCCAGTCCTAAGCTGGAGAGGCTCTCCTTGGAGTAGCCTACTCCGAGCTACGGCATGCTAGGAGGCGGAAAAGCTACAGCGTAACCGCCGCTGTCTAAAAGACGCTCCTAAAGTATTAACCTAGGCCAGATATAGGGGTGACACACACGCACTCGTGACCTTCCTGGAGCTCAATGGAGCAGTAGCTTCGAATAGAGACTCTCAAACGAGAGGAAGCCAGCTCACTCACCAGAGGGTAATGTCAAGGCAGCCCAGAGAGGGCCGACACCCACAGTCATGATCTATCTGGAGCTCGGGGGAGCGGAGGCTTCAGCATATCACCTTTTACTCTCTCAGTGAGAGGAAACCACTTCACTCGACCTCGGGAAGGTATGCTACCCTTGGGAGATAACATTAGGAAGCATGGCATTAGCTTTCACTGTTACGCTGATGATATTTAGCTTTATATTTCTTCGCTCCCTGACGAAACTTACCAATTCACAAAATTAACGGAACGCATAGCTGACATAAAAAATTGGATGACCAGTAATTTCTTACTACTAAATTCAGAAAAAACGTCTTCACGTAATAACCTAGAATACTGTCTAACACTTGATAGCTGCTCTGTTAAATCTTCGTCGTCAGTTAGGAACCTGGGTGTGCTCTTTGATACCAATCTTTCATTTAAAGACCATGTTTCTAGCATCTGTAAAAATGCATTCTTCTATCTTAAAAATATATCTAAACTACGACATATGCTCTCAATGACAAATGCAGAACAGTTAGTTCATGCGTTCATGACCTCAAGGCTAGATTACTGTAACGCTTTACTGGGTGGTTGTTCTGCACGCTTGATAAACAAACTCCAGCTGGTCCAAAACGCAGCAGCTAGAGTTCTTACTAGAACTAGGAAATATGACCATATTAGCCCGGTTCTGTCAACACTGCATTGGCTTCCTGTTAAACATTGTATAGATTTTAAAAATCTTGCTAATCACTTACAAAGCACTAAATGGTTTAGCTCCCCAGTACCTGAGCAAACTCTTAATGCATTATAGTCCTTCGCGTCTATTACGATCTCAGAATTCAGGCCAGCTGATAATACCTAGAATATCAAAATCAACCGCAGGCAGTAGATCCTTCTCCTATTTGGCACCTAAACTCTGGAACAATCTTCCTAGCATTGTTCGGGAAGCAGACACACTCTGTCAGTTTAAATCTAGACTAAAAACCCATTTCTTTAACCTGGCATACACATACCACATTATCTACTTCTATAATTCAATCATGTAAATTGTTAGGCTGCATAAATCAAGTCAGCCAGATCCGGGAACATAACACCTGATGTACTCTCTACATCATAAGAAGAATGGCAGTCTCTCTCTGTTTATCCTGAGGTTTGCCGTAGTCTTCCAGATCCAGGCCGTATCCAGATGAGATGAAGGACCTGTGCCTAGACATAACGACAACGCAGCCCTGAAGTGCCAACTAAACTATCCCCTGCAAAGGCCTCCTTCCCTTTCCTTTCCCTATGTATAGATAAAACGTTATCAAAATTATTCCAGTTTGCATGAATCCGCAGAAATGACTAATAATTCTGTATTATGCGGACCAGACAAGTAATTTGGCAATTCCAAGAAAGTAAAGCTTGAAAATCGGAGAGAAATCGATAATTTAGAAGGGGTGAAATTACATTTTAAAGGAAACTCTAAGCCACATAATTTATGAATTGGGGATTTAATATCAAATTGTGTCATTACTACAAAGACATTTTTAACCAACTAATTCTAAAAAGAGCTGACCGGTTTCAAAATTTAAAACTCCCAGTAGGGGGAGACAGGGGGCAAATGTAACATCTCAAATTACACCAATCAGAAAGGAGACAGAGCCATGAAACTCATTTTGCATGTGCTCTGTGGAGATCCCTCTCTGCATGCCAAAGGACAAGCTTCTAAATCATACTTGGCAACGCTTTTCTACAAAGACTCATTTCTGAGGTATAAAAGTAATTTTTTTTCATCTACAGTATTTTCCTCATACCGCCTTAACCATTAATGTCTCTGAAATTAAATCTGTCTTGTTTTGATGACCATTCCGTTGTCTAACATTTGATATCTTTGTCAAACATTAGCTTTGTTGTTTCTAGCTAGCAGGGTAGCTTGTCACGGGGTGCTACAGTCAGGGGCAATTGTAACAATTGCCCCAGACACCATCAAAATAGTGTCCAGCTTAGTAAGGACATCAAAATATAATTCCAATAATTTAAGAAAAGTGTTTTTGCCTCTCAATCTGGCGATCCATTTTACTGAGTAGGCCCTGATGTAATGGATATTGAATAGTTTTAACTATATCTGTATTCTCTGTAGTTTATTGTGGTCATTGGTCAACTCTATACCATAGATTGACAGGTCTCTTTGTAGCCAACACAAAAATGTAATTTTTGTCTTTAGGAAGGAAAATCCCCTACTCGATACAGTCGTTCGCGAACATCACATGTTTTCAGATCAGTTTTCTGACGGTCTTCCCGTAGGATAATAGCCAGTGTAGGCCAATGCGCGAACTTACGTGGTGGCTGGCTTGACCGAAGTGTAACACAAGAGTGAAAACGCATTACATTTTGAGATTTACAAAGGATAACCGTTCACTTTACTTTTTAATAAGAAGTTACCGATGAAATTGCTGTCGGATGTTTTACTTTCGTTTTTAATATGCACCTTTCTTCCAGAATGTCTACTAAAACTTTGATGGGTTTAGATGAGGCGCCTTAGAAGAAATGAGTAGGGCACCCAGTAGAAAAGCATGCACGTTCTGTATAAACATACCTTTTAGATAAATGATGTGTTGTTCGGCACCGGGGCTTCGAAACTTGTATCAAAAAACCGAACCATCTCACAGTGAAGCGCTTGCCATGAGCACGTGATCTGTGACGTCCGAAGCTGGGGGGACAATATGTAGCGAGTGGTTAAGAGCAGAATGAGACCTTCCCTTCTATTCCCCACACTTCTCCTTTCACTCCTAACCAGAGGTGGTTCATTTACTTGAGTGTTTTTTTGTTTTTTTTTGTGGAAATGTACTTTTTAGAGTAGATTTAAATATTTAACTTGAGTACATTTCTAATTAAAAATCTGTACTTTTACTTCGCTACGTTGTGTGACGTTCCTCGTTACTTCATTTTAATGCAATACTGTACATGTACGCTTGATGATGAACGATGATCATGAACGATGCTCCAGTCACAAATGAATCGCTCTTTTGAGTCGATTCTGTTCAAAGTCTTGTGCTGCGTCCTAAATTGCCTACTTATACTACGCCCTAAAAGTATGTACTCTTTCTGTGAACAAAAAGTACATACTTTTGAGTGAGTAGACAAGCTTTGGGACATAACAATTGCGTCTTTGCTCTCTGACTCATCCTCTCACCGTAAACTGGCCTGTCAATCATCTTACATCCTCCACATTTCATTTAGCTAATTTCCTACCGTATCGGAGAGAAATGCAGTAGCACGCTGATCTGCAGTCGCGGGTCCTTCATGTGGAGAAGTCTCCTCATATTAATGCATAATGATGCATTTAAAAGTTAATGGCCAATCGGATCTTTATAAAAGTCCACATTGGTATTGCAGATGAAATATAACACGGATAACATTAAATAAATATTTTCTATCAGGGTGAACTGATTATTAGCAAAGTCCCTTTAAGACAAGTCTTTTAACTCGGCAGTCATCATTTCAGAGAGGACTGTTTTGTGCGTATTTGGAGGAAGCTGACTTCGCTCTTCGCTGAATAAACAAAAATCTCGCCTGGTCAAAATGTATTAGTCACATGCGAGTCAGATAGCTAACTAAAAGGGGAAGGAAGGACATTGATATATGTCTTTTTATTAAAATTTAACAAAAGCATTTATTAAAATTGGGTGCGATCGACCTATTGGGCACCCCTGCTCTAGAATCAAGATGCTCTTTTAGTTAGAGAATATATATTAAAATAATTCAATAAAATACATTTTTATAATTATTTTATAAATAATGAACTCATCTGGTTCTTCAATGAAGAAGGAAACAAATACAAATGTTGGTTTTCATTTAATTTATTTTAATGCTTGTTGTGTTTTATATTAAATCATTTTAAGTCATCTTGAAGCCATGGGTGAAAAGCGCTGCTCTAGAACTTCCTGATCATGTAAAGGGTCAATTCACCCAAAAATGGAAATTCAGTCATTAATTACTCACCCTCATGTCGTTCATGCAGAGGAAATATAACACTAATAACATTAAATTTTATCAGGTTAAATGTTGATTATTAGTCTATCCACCTTTATCTAAACCTCTCTACTGAACCCTCAGTTGTGCACATCTGCCATGTTTGTAGTTTTTTTATCACTTTTTATTCATTTTATTTGTAGTTCTGAAACAAATCCTCCTCTAACGCGCAATGGGTTGTAGGCAATATTAGCCATTATAGTGTGCACGGATCTACACTTTTTACATACTCTTTTCAACATACTATGCTTTGGGACACTAATCTCACATGCTATTTAGGATGGATAGTATGGCACGCAGGGAGAGCAGAAACCTACAGAAGTCACGTGACTAATCATACTGAAAATCACATGACAGGAAGAGGAAATGCAGGAGTGTGTGCAAACGCTGAGACTCATGTGACGTTAAACTTGAGCAGCTGGATGGCGAGACCCTCACACAATCCCTCCGTGGCGAACTCCGGAGTAGATGTCATTAAACGCCACACCTGTGAAGAGCAACACAAATCTATGTTTCCTCAAGCGTGTCATTCATGAAAGATACGAGCTCTTCTACTGATCTTACCATGCAGGCCCATCACGCTGCTGATGACGATGATGTGTCCAGAGCGTCTCCTCTTCATGTCGGGCATGACCTCTTTAATCATGCGCACCACACCGTAGAAATTGGTCTCGAACACCTGCTTCATGTCGTCCAGACCGAGAGCCTCAATGGGCCCCACCAGACCAACGCCAGTGTTATTGACTACAAACACACAGATGAACTCTGGCTGAAGCCTTAAAAGAGAAACTGATTCATCATCTTAACAGAAGCCAGCGGAGTCAGATCAGTGTGTGTTTGTACTCACTGAGTATGTCTATATGTCGATCTTTGATGCTGTCGACACACTGTTTGACAGATTCATCGCTGCAGACGTCCAGCGTGAGCAGAGACAGAGTTCGACCGTACGCGTCTCCAGCCGCTTCAACCAACTTATCCTTCCGCTTCAGATCCCGCATCGTAGCGATGACTGAACGCAGACACACAAGAATGAGTGCAAAATTAATTTTGCAAAATTGTTGACTGATTGAGTCTTTAATCAATCAGATCCGATTTCTATTGGCTGCAGTGAGTTTCTGTCATCATTACTCAAACTAATATCAGATTAATATCAGAAACAGCTTCCAAACTGCTGAATCTGTTGTTTGTTTTTAATGATTTTGTCATTATATTTCGTATATTACGATTAATTATAATATTTTGTGAACGGAAGAGTATGACGAGACAAGATTCTCCCTTGTGCAAAAACCGTTAAACGTCAATCACGGAGCGCGCGCAAAGGGAGTCTGACAGGAGCTTTTCTGAGGTAATTTTTTACCACACGGTCTGTGCTTTTACTTGACAACAACTGACTTTATTAAGTTAAATAAGACAGTCATGTCACCACATTTAGGTGTAGACGAATACAAAAATAAGAGTAAAACACTGGTAATGTGCAGATTTTCGTATTCTATATGAGCGCACACTGGACTGTCCCGTTTAACACACGATACAGGTTCGTATATTTAGTTCGTATGACGCAAAATGATAAGTGAACTTCATTGTTTGTCACGTGATATAACTGGATAAACGGCCTTTAGTTAAAGCTGCAGTCCGGAACTTTTTTTGGTTAAAAGTTAACCAAAAGTTAAGAGCGACTTGGTGGATTTCCACGGGAAATTCGAGCATGCAGCAGTTCATCTTTGTGTCATTACGTCACGTCTGTAAACAGAAAGGAAGGAGTCCCAGCTAGTAGCTATATTATGTGAGGATGCTGCTCGTAGCGGATCATTTATAGCCTTTTCTCACAGCAGCTGAAATAGTTAAACTTATCATTTTGATGGCGAATTGTAATCCAGAAAGGTCCAAATGACAATCATCAGTAACAACTGGAGATTCACCCGTAGTCAAAAGACTTCGGACTGTGGAGTGGCTACAGATATTGAAATCTATAGGTTACGCTAATACACAGTCATGTAATGCTGATGTTGTTAACATTAACAATTTGAGAACAAACTATAACAATAATTTGCACGTTTTTTGACGTGATTCGAGCTAAGCGATTTAATCACCATTGGCAGCACGATTTATTGTAGGCCTAATGCTTTTTTCCTCAGTTGGTCAGAACAAAAGTGGCAGAAATGTAACTTACTTGTTCAGCTGATATTTTCCAGTGAAAATTCTTATATTGGTCATACTTTCAAGATGTAGAATCTGTGATTCTGAAGTACAGTATCCACACCGGTGTAGTGATTGACTGCAAACATTAGATTCATCCGCTGAGGAGTCGTGCCGAGGCACAACGCACGTAACGATAACAATTCCGCATATGACTGAAACAGAGATGGCGACAAAGAGGGAAAATGCTGGACTGCAGCTTTAATTATGTAATAGAGACTGCTTAAATTTAATAGATAAGATGGCATACCACCCCGTCACAGACAATATGTATGCCATTGGAGTAGTAAAACAACAAATAGATTTTTAAAATCTAATGTTTTCCTAATAGTAAAATGTCCCTTTTTTTTTTAAAACCATCAATAAAAAGTCTGTAATTTAATACTTTTTTGAAATATGAATTTGACATTTCAATGGCCTTATTGTTTGTACTAAAAAAAAGAATTCACTTAAAAAAAAAAAAAAGTTACATTTATCTGATTAGTCCACACAACAAGAACATCATTCAACATTAATTTATGTAATATTTCATTTTCTTTCCATAAACTTTTAACAAAATTACCCTGTGACGGAGTGGTAACTGATGTAACGGGGTGGTTCACTGAGACAGGGTGGTATAAACAAAGGGTTTTTTCTATATCATCTGCTGGTTTTAAACTTTAAAAACTGGGGGAGGGGAGACATTCAAATTGAGTAAAAAGTAAGTGAGTGAGTGAGTGAGTGAATGAATGAATGAACCAAACAGTGTTGCCAAGTCTGCGGTTTTCCCGCGGAAGTGGGCTACTTTTACACTGTTGCCGTGGGTTGTTTTTCATGTCCGTGGGTTGAAGCGAGCCCAAATAACATGATATTTATAATAAAACGTGAAGGGGTGGTATGTGATGGGGGGGGTAAATTTCATCCCAAAATGTCCGCAAATCTCCCATGTGGTCAAGTTTCTCACCTTGCATACATGCATTCAATCTGAAATATAATTTTCTTTGTATTAATAATGTAAAAAAAATGAATAAAAAAATTACATAGTTGCCTGCTTTTGTTCTTGGTGGCTATAAGGCTCAAATGATGTTACTTCTGCTTTATGATATCATTTAAAGGATAAGTGGTTCCTTTAAATGATCAACTTGTTGGTTAACAAGGACGTGAAATTGGCTATGTAATAATAAAAAATTATTAAAAATAGTATGTTAATCTTCAAAAAAAAAAAAAGCATTTTATCATATATCATGTTAAAAAGAACACTTGAATTAATAACTTGAAACTTTGGAAACACACTTTGGGACATTTTTTGTGCCTTATGCATCTGATCAAACATTGCGGACCCAAATGGCACCCGTTTTATAGAATGACTCAACAACTTTCAATACACCTCATGATAAGATCAGTTATAGTCCTCTAAAATCATCTCGTATTATACTATTTTTTCTCATGTGTGTCTGTGGCTGTTTGGTGACAGAGGAAGGCTGTGGTTATGTGTCTTCAGCTCTGAGTTCAAACCCCTCACACCTGAGAGAGCTGGATCTGAGCTACAATCACCCAGGAGATTTAGGAGTGAAGCTGCTCAATGACAAACTGAAGGAACCAAACTGCTCACTGCAGATACTCAAGTATGTCAAACACTAATACTGACATACTGAACGTGTGTGCATGATGCATATCTACATTAATGTGTGTTTGTGTGTTTATAGTATGGAGGAGAAATCATGATGACAGCAGGACTACGAAAGTGTATGTCTACAAACACACACACAGCAATGTGCAAAAGTCTGAGGCACATTAGTATTCTTTGACACAAAAAAAAAAGGTTTTAAGCCAGTTATAAATATATTTTTGCTGTAGTGTGTCAGTAGGAAATATTAGTTTACATTTCTAAACAGTCCTTTTGCCATTAATAGACCTTTATCACAGTTCCTATATCCAGAAAGTGAAGCTGTGTATTGCTACTTCCGGTCCCATTGCAACGCAATCAAAACTAATGGCTGAATCCTCTCGCCAGTGTTACTGCAGCAATCCGGCTGCTCTAATTCTAAACAAGACATCCTTGCCTCAGTTTTCACAATTTCTCGACAACAAGAATTGAGGAAAGCTTGGGTGAGACTGATATGGCAGGATCAAGGTCCTTCTTTAAAATAATATGCGGACATGGGAGTACGTTCGTGTGTAGTAGGCCTATCCATTTCGAAACTGAAGATGTTTCTCATGAAATGTTCCCTTCCAAATGTGCATTCTGAATAACAAATATATTTATTTCCCAACCTGTCGCAGTCCAGTGCTCGTCTTCTTATTAACTGTTTTTCTCTTACTGATCACTTGTTAAATTTACATTTATAAACTAATTTGACTGATAAACACCCTTACGAAAAGAAACCATGCCTTTATTATTAGTAAAAGTGTAGTAACCATGTTTTTTTGTAGATTGATTACCATTGGTATTAAGTTTTATTACAAATACCATGGTTCAAATATGGTTAGCAAAACTATGGTTAATTTTCATTTTCGTTACAAGAAATCAATACTTGTCTAGAGTTTATTCTGTACAAAGACAAAAAAAAAAAAAGAGAAAAGATTTTAGAGTTAAAAACAAACATCATCTGTTTTATTGTGAGTTTGAGAGAGGGTGTGTTTTGGATTGTATCACTGGACACTCTAGGTGTAAATGCAGTATGGCAAAGAAATATACAGATACTGTGCAGTAAATAGAGAAGCACAGTGTTCACACACAGGTACGTTACTGCATGTTTGTGTGCATCTGTTAGATGAGATGATTGATCTTTGTAAGTATCCACAGGAGATGTGTGTGTTAGACTGGTGAGATGGTTCGTCTCCGTAAGCATCCGCAGGTCAGGCACTTCATGATGCTTACGCTAACATCCATGACTCCTCCCAGGTTATACAGCATGTGATAGAAGGTGTGAACAGACAGGCTGCCCGTGTCATCCGCATACTTCAGCGCCACGATCGGAGTGTACAGAGGATTCGTCAGGTTACGGAACGGAGGACGAGGCGACTCAATCACCTTCTTAGTGACCTTCAGAGACAGAGAGAGTGAGTCCTTTAATTTAAATAATCATTACCTCGTTAAAGAGCTCATGTGATGGCATTGTTCTTTTATTAAATTTCACACCAAGAACAATTACTATAATAATGATGACTATAAATATAATAATGATAACTATATCATAATTATAACAGTAACTACAATAACTATAAGGATAATTAAAATAACTTATAATGGATGATAATGTTCTGCTTAGTCTAAGTTTACAAAAACTTTTTCCATTTTGTGCTGCTTTAAAGGATTAGTTCACTCTGAAATGAAAATTAGCCCAAACTTTTTATGGGAGCGACAACCGCATTTACAGAAATTTTATGCAGTGTGTACAGAACCGAACTGAACAACTCGTTGTTAAATGACGTTTTTTTTAACGTTCATCTGAGATGTTTCTCTCTTCTGTATGCGTGGTGAATCACAGAGAAAGCAGCACGAGCCTTGACTTATTCGAGTTGAAGAAAAATCAGCGAACAAGAATAAGACCATAATAAACCGAAATAAATTAAAATGCTTTATGCTGAAAATAAGACAAAAACATCACGATTTATGTCTTCTCACTTTAATAACTTCATAAACCCGTTCGCTTAATGAGACGAGCTTAAACAACAAGCCCAAAAACGCTTATAATGAGTGATCTCATGAGTAATGTGACATTACTTTGGTCACAATAACGGATACCAAACACGAGAGACGCCAGTACGTCGCTATGGTTTCCAAGCTGTCAATCATCGCATTTTCGAGAGCGAGTTGTGTTCCGTACACACGGGACGATAATTTAGGGGATTCACTCCTGCATTTAAATGTGGTTGTCACTCCTGAAACTTACAGTGTGTACATGGCCTATGACTTTCTTCTTTCTGATGAACACAATCGGAAATATATTAATAAATATCCTGACGATGCCATTATTAACCCCCCGGAGCCGTATGGAGTACATTTATGATAGATGGGTGTGTATAGAAGCACTTTCTTCAGCTCATACTCTTGACCCCTGTTCACTGCCTTATAAACCTTGGGTGCATCAGGATATTTATTCATCAGAAAGAAGAAAGTCATATACACCTAGGATGGCTTGAGGGTGAGTAAAGCTTGGGCTAATTTTCATTTCAAAGTGAACTAACCCTTTAAATGCTTGAGCTCTTTAAAGCAGAATGGAATCTGATTGACTGTCAATGTTTTAATCGTTCATCAACTGGGGAAAAGTGATTTCAAATATATAGTTTTTGTTGTCATTACTGTTATAGTTGTGCTGTGGACTTCACTATTCTCTTAGAGTTAGAGCGATTATTAAAACTTTATGGTTATAGTTCATATTATAGTTATTGTCCTTGGTGTGAACAGGCCTTAATTCACATGTGTTCTAACCTTGGCAATGTCCTTGGGTGTTTGGCCCAGGCCTTGAAAGATGTTCACTGCACTGGGCAGGTAGTAGGTCCTAAAATGTTGAAGTGTCTCGGCATCAGTTCCGGCAAACTCTTTCTTAGAAACATCTGCGATCATCTTCATCTCAAACTCAGTGTGTACAGGCCCGGGCTCGATCATCGACATACTGACAGACAAACAGACAGAAAGATGGGAAATCAAATACACACATCTCCATCCGGAGAGAGAAGCCTCACCATGGATCTGTAATGAAGCAGGAGCTGAAGAGATGGCAGGCAGAGATGTGGATCTAGGTGCAGCGGTTTTATTAAACAAACAAATAAGCAAACATAAATAAGAAACCAGGAAGCACAAGAAAAATGACCAAAGAGCAGGGATATGCACCATCTACAATTTACAGCAAACATCGACTGACAAGGAGCAAGGGAAACACAAGGACTGTATATACACAAGGGGTAACAAGCTAACAAGACACACCTAGGAACAATCAAGACTAATCAACAAGAAAACTACAAAGACCCCACTTTATGAGCAGATTTCAGAAACTTCACAACAATCCAACAAACAAATCACAAAAGTCCAGGTTGGGGGTGTAGCGGAGGCAGACCAGGGGGAGGGATATAGGGCCAGGCCCGTGAGGTGGAAGGGGGTCTGGAGACTGAGGCGTGGCAAGGGGCCATGGCGGAGCCGGCAGAGCAAGGTGCCAGAGTGGAGCAGGCTGAGTGGGAAGTCAGGGCCGAGCTAGAAACCATCACAGTGGAGCCAACTGAGCTGGAGACCACCACGGAGGAGCCAGGACCACAAAATATCCCTCAAGGACCAACACAGGAAAGTTGTGATCTTAAAGATACATTGAGGGAACTGTTCAGTAGGTGCGTATGGTAGGCTAGCCTAAATCCAAAAATTCAAGGATGCGGTCCTTGAGGGAGCGCTCGCCCTGGGGCAGAAGGATGAGCTGAACCCCTGTTAGATCGATTTGTGGTCAGTTGTTCTGTAATGAAGCAGGAGCTGAAGAGATTGCAGGCAGAGATGTGGATCTAGGTGCAGGGGTTTTATTATACAAACAAACAAGAAACCAGGAAACACAAGAAACATGGAGAACCAAAGAGCAGGGATATGCACCCAATACAGCAAACATTGACTGACACACAACAAGACACAGGAACAAGGGAAACAAAAGGGTTATCCGCTTGTTAAGTCGTGACGTAAGGAAAGCCGTTTCTGGGTCCAAGCCTCGACTTGTTTCACTTGAGAATGGCATCTCGACGGTCGTTTATGAGCGCTATTTAATCATATTAAACATTTAACATTTTAAAGTTAAACATTTAAAATACTTACAGTCTACAGTCTCTGTGCTCACAGCGTCAAAGACATTACTATTTTAACGATTTATAAAAGATGAATCACTGTCTGGCCATCTGAGATTTTGCTATGGAGATAAAGGTTATGATTATAATTTTTTGGTAGTATTACACCACATCGTGTGTTTATATTAGCACCATCTGTTGTCTTCTTGTGGTATGAAATAGAGCGTTTGGCCGCATGACATCAGACTTAACAACCATATACATGCTAACAATACACACATGGGAACAATCAAGACTAATCAACAAGAAAACTAAAAAGAACTACTAACATGGCACTAGGGACAGGGAGTAACACAAAAGTCCAAACAAGAAATTGGAAACATATAACAAGATCTAGAACTGCTGCTCTGAAGATGATTTTGGTGAAGGCGAAGGCATTGAGAGACATTGTAAAATTAAATAATTAAGTAATCAGTGTTCACACTCTTTATGGATAATGAATTTTCATGACTTTCCATGTCATTTGTGATTACACAAATGATGTAATTCATATTTTTATGAATTTCCTGGTCTAGAAATCATGCTTTTAAAATGTCCTCTCATCCAAGTTTTCCAAGAAGTAAATATGAGTTTGCATGGGAAACATGGGAACATTTTTATTTATTTATTTTTTGAGGGACAATTAAAACTGTTGGTCAGCTTATATCTTGATTTCTAGTTGCTTTAGCTAATTTAAAAGCTTTGTTTTTACTAATTGTAAGTAATTTTAGTAATCTTGTGGCCCTTGCTAGAGTATCACTACTCTAGATCTTTCCATAGGAACTGTTTACACCTGGTATTAAGATGCGTCTTGGTTGATCAGATCACAAGAAGACGAGGGAGACACATATCCATTTCCAGCTGGTTAATCTGTCTCTTTTGTCCACTTTTGACCACTTCTGTCCTGATTTCTTTGAGGGGAGGGTCTATCGGTGGGTAAATATATGGGCTTTTTCAGATCTTCCGATACAATGGACGAAATAAGCTCACGCAATTTGCATATGGACGTGACCGGAGAAAGTGGAAAAACACATGAAGAGCAGCAGCTTTCATTTCTTCCAATCAGGATGGTGAGAGAACATTGTGCTTGGTACATTTTTCATCTTCAAACCAAACTTGGGTCTTCAGCTGACCAGGTCCAACCAGTTTAAAATCCCATCTGGATAGCGCGCATCACATAATGTTTACTCATTAGGTCAGTGGGTGGAGAGTAGGTGGTCTTTTGTGGTTGTTCGAACACATTCAATCACATGAGCATCTACACTACAAAAGCAATCCGGTCGAATGCGTTTTCGACTACCTCTGGAAGTGAAACATTTTACTCTCCATTTACACCTGTATTTAGCGTCGTTCACTTGTGATTCGCATTTTAATACCAGGTGTAAACAGATCTGTGATCTTTATTGGGTTTGTACCCATAACAGCCCCTCCACACAACCAGAGAGACCCCTCACACAACATCACCTCACTTACACACTCATGTGCTAATATTCATGGTGTTTGATCACAGAGTGTTAGATACTGAAAATCAAATGAGAGGAAGTGTAAATGAGTAGTTGAAATGCATAAGGGTATAAATTAGCATAATAGCAAACGCTGGTATTTAGAGTGCAGTAAGACTCACGTGACGTTAAACTTGAGCAGCTGGATGGCCAGACTCTCACAGAATCCCTCTATGGCGAACTTTGACGCAGAGTAGACGTCATTAAACGCCACACCTGTGAAGACCAACCCACGACACAGAGGTATGTATCTTACCACGGTCTTATAACTTTTGAGTTGTGAATGTTTCTGTACACTGATGTTTCCACATGTTTGTCATTCAGCAGATCATCTGTCTTCATCCACATGAAAAGTAAGAGATCTTCTGCTGTTCTTCAAGAACTGATCAGGACAGTAATCTTCAAGTAGAGGAAGTACAGTACCTTAGGAAGAACCCTTAAATGCAACAAATGTGAATAAATGGTCAGTGTTTACCCTGCAGTCCCATCACGCTGCTGATGATGATTATGTGTCCAGAGCGTCTCCTCTTCATGTCGGGCATGACCTCTTTAATCATGCGCACCACACCGAAGAAATTGGTCTCGAATACCTTTGTCATGTCTTCCATACTGAGACCCTCCACCGGCCCCACCAGACCGACACCAGCGTTATTGACTGCACACATGGATCACAGGCACTTCATTACTGCTGTGAATGGATTTAAGGCCTGTTCACACCAACGGCATTACAATTTCATCCGATTTTTTTCATGCAATTTATATGGAAGCTTGTTTACGGAATAAAAAAATGAAAACGCAATTCTGAATTTACCTGTTGCAATTGTGAGATATAAGCTCGCAATTGTGACGGAAAGAAAGTCAGAATTGTGAGAATAAAAAGTCGCAATTACCTTTTTTTATTCAGTGGCTGAAACAAGTTCTCTGTTCAGACTAAAGCGACAAAGATGGAAGAGGGGCTGAATGAAAATACAATTTCACTCTCTGACAGTAGGTGGCGCTTATGGAAAAGCAGAAATACAGCGGTATAATATATGCTGTTTGATTATCAAGATGTTGATATACGTTATTTTTCTTTTTTGTTAATATTTTGTATGTTGTAATTATGCTTTCACTGTCCTAAACACACACAAGGGCACAACTTTCCATTTCTAAAACCGAGAAGAAACTAAGTCAGATTTTTTATTCACTATGATGTTTATCAAACAGCACCATATCCAAGAGTTATCCAACAGATACAATAACTGACGTTCATTCAAATCAAAATGTTTATTGCACCAAAAATTAATCTTGATGTGAACAGGCCATTAAATTGGTTCGTCATTGTCACATCATTCTTCTTAATTACTTGATTTATGTTTCATCCCTTTATTTACTCTCTTCCAGCTGTATTTCAGTCTTGATTCAACGACAGTGTAAGTATGAATCGGTTTGCTGATCACTGATGATTCAGGATTCATTATTAACAGTATTTCTGTTCTGTTACAGACAGTGATGTGTAATTATGTAACAGACAGATGAACGCTGGATGAGGCTCAAGGCTGAAAATAGAAACTGATGCTCAGATTAACTCTGAACCTAATGACTAATTTCATCTGCTTAGTCTAAATCGGTCATCTAAACCTAAGCATGGATGAACACAATCCACTTGAGACGTGGCTCAGTGTGTGTGTGTTTGTACTCACTGAGTATGTCTATATGTCGATCTTTGATGCTGTCGACACACTGTTTGACAGATTCATCGCTGCAGACGTCCAGCGTGAGCAGAGACAGAGTTCGACCGTACGCGTCTCCAGCCGCTTCAACCAACTTATCCTTCCGCTTCAGATCCCGCATCGTAGCGATGACTATGAGAGAGTGTAGACTAGTTACTGAACACACAGAATTAGTCATCCGATGACTGAAGAGATTTAGACATGCAACTCATATCCATCTGTCATTGATGATTCATAAGGCTCATTATCACTCCAATGACATGGTGTAACATATGTGTGTGTGAGTGTGCAGTAATCTGATTCCAAATTACATTACAAAAACTGAAGATAATCCATACATTACATATTTAAGGTAACATAATCTGACTACTTTTTAGATTACTTTTGACCCGATATTGAATTGAATAGGATAATATTGTACCATGTTGATATAAAAATATGAAGAGAAAGTAAATATATTCCATTCTTTGTTGTCAGGTGCATTAAACATTACATTACGTCAGGGTTCCCCAGACATGAAGTTTAATGAAAAGCTAATAATTAAATAAAATTTTAAATTTAAATAAATAATTGGCTACACTTTATTTTAAGGTGACATATAGTTACATTGTACTTACTCAAATAAGTATGGAGTAATATTACAGTTTTTTGCTAAAATTGCTAAAACACATTTCTCAAAACCATCACCCACTTTCGTAAAACTAAAACTTCAAACTACATTCAGAGAACTTCTGGCAAAAACAAACAATTTATCTGTGCTCAGAATCAAACAATGCTATGCTATTACCGTTCAACTTTTTCCAAAACTCTGTATACCAGTCATAATGCTTCCTTGAGTACCATTAGTCATATGAACCCTACTTGTGCTTCAACTGTCCACCTTTCTATGCTGTCTGTAATACAATGTTACGCTTTCTGTTTGTTTTTTGACTGTATTGGATATGTAACTGCAATCGATCATGTCTTGGACTGGACAAATGTCTACTGTCCTTTAAGTAATTGTGTGTGAAATGATTGCTTGTTCCTTACTGTTATTGCAAAGCATCCTTGATCTTGGGAAAGGCGCTATATAAATTAAACATATTATTATTATTACTATTATCAGGGGTTCAAGCGCGTAGGCTCAAGTGTCTTATATCGTTGGAATCCTTGACTCCACATTTTCGGGTATTTTGTTTATTTTTTGAAACCCAGTCCTAGGTTTTTGACCAGATCGGAACCAAACCAGTGCAGAAATGTTCTCTGGAGTCTGTATATCATATTGCAATTTTGATTCACGGTCGCTAAGGGGCGCCAAAACGTATGGTGTGGGCGGAGCCACTTTTACTAAAATGGCTATAACTCAAGAACTAAATAAAATATTTGCACCAAACTTGGTACACATGTGTAGAGCCTCAATCATTGGTCACGATAAAAAAATCACGTCGATTGGACACTAGGTGGCGCTATAACTATGCAATCATTAGTCCAATCGACTTGAAATTTGGTATGCAGTGTCTTGGTCCAAGGGGGCATGAGAGTCTATGAGGACACTGGCGTATCTCAAAAAACATGGCCGCCATTGGCCAATAAATTTTGAGCACCTATTAGACGAGGTTAACAGAGGCCGATCGGAACGAAACTTGGTGGGACATGTTTGATTCATGGAGGTAGAGAATTTTGAAAAATCGGCCACTAGTTTGCGCTAATGAGTTTTACGCCTCTGTACTCACATGCGGTTTCACAGATCCACACAATATGCAAATGCTGTCAATCAAATCGTTCATTAATTATTCATGAATATCTGAAAAACCTACTTTTGCGAACTAGTCCTAGGTTTTTCGCCCGATCAGAAACAAAACCAGTGCAGGACAATTCTCTGGACTCTCTAGATCAATAATTATCAAAAAAGAAGTTGAACTTTACCCTTTGGGTCGCTATAACAGGGTCATTTAGAAAATGGGCGTGGCAAAATATACTCAAAAGCCTATAAAACCTAAAAGAAAACTCAGAACTTTATGAAATTAAGTGAGCACATGCAGCATATGACTCATGCCAACTTTTATGAAGATCGGACCATAGCTAGCGCTATAACTGTTAAAAAGCTTTAAAAAACATGTTTTTAATGGTTTTGGCTGAAAATGTATATAACTGTGGGTGTGGTTGATTTATTTTCACGTCCTTGGACTCCTGAAACCCTGGAGATCGGGCAATAGGTGGCGCTACAACTGTCAAAAAATAATATTTTTCCTTACAGTGGTGTGCGAAAGTATGTGAACCACTTGCAGAATCTGTGAAAATGTGAAAAATTTTAACAAAATAAGAGAGATCATACAAAATGCATGTTATTTTTTATTTAGTACTGTCCTGAGTAAGATATTTTACATAGAAGATGTTTACATAAAGTAAATACAGTAAAAATAGCTGAATTTATTAAAATAACCCCATTCATAAGTATGTGAACCACTGGTTCTTAATACTGTTAAGAATTACCTGATGATCCACGACTGTTTGTGTGTTGTGTGATGGTTGTTCATGAGTCTCTTGTTTGTCCTGAGCAGTTAAACTGAGCTCTGTTCTTCAGAAAAATCCTCCAGGTCCTGCAGATTCTTCAGTTTTCCAGCATCTTTTGCATATCTGAACCCTTTCCAGCAGTGACTGAATGATTCTGAGATCCGTCTTTTCACACTGAGGACGACTGAGGGACTCAAACACAACTATTAAAAAAGGTTCAAACATTCACTGATGCTCCAGAAGGAAACACGATGCATTGAGAGTCGGGGGGTGAAAACTTTTGCACAGGATAAAGATGTCCACATTTTTCTTTTTTCGTTGAAATATCATTTTTTTCATTTAGTACTGCCCTCCGGAAGCGACAGAAGATACATACATTTTTCTCGGAAGACAAATTATGTACAACTTACCTTGATCTCCAATTTGAAAAAGTTTTCACCCCCGTCTATTAATGCATCATGTTTCCTTCTGGAGCATCAGTGAATGTTTGAACCTTTTTTAAATTGGAGATCAAGGTAAGTTGTACAGAACAGAGCTCAGTTTAACTGCTCAGGACAAACAAGAGACTCATGAACAACCATCACACAACACACAAACAGTCGTGGATCATCAGGTAACCACACACAGTGTTAAGAACCAGTGGTTCACATACTTATGAATGGGGTTATTTTAATAAA
>CM074436.1:40206414-40256414 GCA_037101425.1 Elopichthys bambusa | reverse complement strand
GGTGCAGATGATGATGATGATGATGATGATGAAGAGTCCACGGATTACCGGAGTCACGCCGTTGGTCGTTTTACTCCTGCTGCACGCGACACGAGCAGGTACATTCACACACTTCTTCACTTCCTTCTGAAATCGTTTTAATCTGGATTGTCCTCAACGCCATAATTCATAAAATGCTTATGAATTATGGATCCAGTCATCGGATTATTCAATCACTCGAGTTCTCTTATTTGGTCGTTTTTTCCAGTCTAAAAACTCTTAATTTCAGATGCTTTTGAGTGAAATGACATAAGAAAAATAAGATTTTCTACCTCATTGGCTTTTTTTATATATATATATATATACCAGAAAACATGAAAAAATATCTTGTGTCATTTACTCAAAAGCATGTGGATTTAAGATTTAAATTCATGATAACACCGTATTTTCTGATATATTTGTGATCATTAATGAACAGATTTTCTGTCATGATTTCCGCTCGACATTCAGGTGAACCCGGTAAAACACTTGTAATATGACTAATTTGGTTACTGAAATGTTTTAAAATAAAATATCATTGTTAGATAGACAGAGACAGACGAGCAGGCAGAAATCCCCCATAATGATAGTATGGTACTGAAATATTTCTTCGTTCATCAGGAATAGGATGGTTTACGTTTGTAGGGGTCTAGACTAGAGAGAGCTGCTCTTGTTCTGGAAATGATCATCCAGCAGCAGCTGTTTCTCATTCGGTCTCTCTGACGGGGCCTGCGTTTTTGAAGTAATGGGTCTTTACAGAAATATTAATATAGCTTCTTTATTGAGCGTTGCAGTGCTGTGAGAGTGTGCTATTTCTGTGATGGCAAAACCCTTACCACGGTTCTTGTAGTAACCATGACCTAACCATGGTTTTGCTACAAAACTATATTACACAAATGGTAATCAATACGGCAAGTTTTACTGTGCTAATGTTCGTTAGGGAAGCAGTTCCCTGAGGCTCTCAGAACAACGTCTCGATCCTCCACGTTCAGACCTCAGCTGAAGTTACTCAGGGCCATCAGGTGGGTATTAATGAACTGAAAGACTTTCAGAAGAAAAACTAGAGCGCAGGGCATTTTCCACACATTCCCAACACGTCTGAAACTGTCCGGCGTTCCAGTGTGCTCCGGATAAACGCTCTGGATCTGGCATCTGGATGTTTCAGTCATTAAACCCGTTTTTCTGTCTGCAGGTGAAGAGTTTTGAGTTCATGATGTCATGGGTGATGTCATAATCACAATCATAACATGAACTGTCACGCTAACATAAGATGCGACATATCATAACATTTGAACATCGGTCTTAACAACTGGATAAGAACACGTCCGTCAGCGTTGACCTCTGAACTCACCCCCGGTTCAGTTACAGTGTTGTTAAAAGCATTGCATGACTGAATGTCATGTGTTTGCAGTCATCTATTTAATCAGATTACGTCTTTTGAAGAAGATTATTGGGTCATGTTCATGTTACTTCAATGGCTGTAACTTCAGATTATTTTAATCTAGTTGTTCGGCATCTCGTAATAAATAAGAATGTATTCCAGAATAACAGAAGACGAAGTCTTTCTTCAGGGGAACACAAAAGAAGTCAATGGGTTCAGTGTTCGCAGTGTTTTATGTTCAGCATAAATCATTTTTTTTGGCACACTTTAACCTACTGAATGATTAAACCCTTAAAAACCAATCAGGTCTTGAGCTAAAGCTTCTTCAGTTCAGTACAGAGCCCTCTTCTTATCGAGGCTGTGCAGGTTTCTTGTCATTTTAGAGAATAGTCCTTGATGTTTTTATTAGGTTCTTCAGATCAGTATTTTGGTTTCTGGGCTCTTGTTAAGCATTGTCAAGCATCCAGACGCCAGTTGATTTGATGGTGTGATGCACAAGCATCGGCATGTTCGTCAGGAGTTCCTCAGGATGTGCTTCTGGACGTCTTCTCAGGTGAGCGGATGGTTTGTAATTTTCCTTGTGAGCCGTGTGTTCGAGCGAGGCGAGATCTGACTGCAAGATAAAGCTTTCATCTGAGCTCCCTTGCTTGCAGTTTCCTGAGATCTTGACCTCTTGTAGATCTTCAAAGGTCAGATTGAAAGTCTCAAGACCTCTTTAAGCCTTTCGTGCCGAGGTTAAAGGGTGAGTTCACCCAAAGATGGATATTCACTTTCAGAAATGAACCGCAGTGAAACTCCAAGTGTAATTTATGCAGTTGTGTGGAGTACAACACAGTTAAAATGCTTTTAAACTGTAGTTTGACTGAAGTACTGCTGATCAGGCATAACATTATGACCACCTTCCCCTGACCCGTCGAGGCATGGGCTCCTCTAGAAGGTGTGCTGTGGTATCTGCACCAAGATGTTAGCAGCAGATCCTTCAAGTCCTGTAAGTTGGGAGGTGGAGCCTCCATGGATCGGACTTGTTTGTTCAGCACATCCCACAGATGCTCCATTGGATTGAGATCTGGGGAATATGGAGGCCTCAAACTCAAACCATTCCTGAACCATTTTTGCTTTGTGGCAGGAGCATTATCCGCTTTCAGCGGTGGACAGGGGTCAGCATGACTGGTCTGCAGCTCCATACCCAACATGGACACCTTTCTATCAGAACCAGCATTAACTTCTGGAGCAATTTGAGCTACAGGAGCTCGTCTGTTGGATCGGACCACACGGGCCAGCCTTCAGTTCTCCACTGTTTCTTCCTTGGAGCACTTTTGACAGATACTGACCACTGCAGACCGGGAACACCCCACAAGAGCTGCCGTTCTGGAGATGCTCTGACCCAGTCGTCTAGCCATCACAATTTGGTCCTTGTCAAATCCTTACGCTTGCCCATTTCTCCTGCTTCTAACACATCAACTTTGAGGACAAAATGCATTCTCATTGTCGGTTGTGTTGTAGCTGTTGGTCAAGTGCTGAACTTGTCTACATACAGGTTTCAGCGCAAATGCAGGAACACCGGCTGGATTTGGGATCTCTTACTAATACTATTTCTCTGATGTATTTATATGGCAGAAATTATAGGAGCTAGTATGCGACTCCAGGTTCGTTCGCAGTGTGAAATACTGTAATACTCATGTGCTCATTGGGGATTCAGTCAAAACTAACAGGGAACGTTCTGTCAAGGTTCTCTCTAAGTTATGAACAAACGTTCTTCCAGTAATGTCGACAAAACGTTCATTCAAAGTTATCCGGTCTTTAATAATGTTCTCAAAACGTTAGAATGAAAACATGATTATATCATTTATGGACGTTTTTTTCTGAAACGCTTTAGTTTTTTTTTAGAACATTCAAAAGTAACGTTTACATATTTTCACACAAAAGTGTGAAATATCTGAAAGTGCCTGAACAAAGAAAGTCTGAAACTGAATGAAGAATGAAAGTGAAAGGTCAAAGGTGAAGGTCAGCGAGGTTTGCAGACACTTTGAAAGACGCTGAAGACGCACCTGTCTCACATCCATTAGTGATGTTGTGTCATCATGAGGCCTGTCTCTCTGCAGTTTACTGTGTGTGTGTGTGTGTGTGTGTGTGTGTGAAAGAAGCCCTTCATAAAAACACAAAAGTAAAATGTCTGAGAGTCTGGACTGCATTTCTTAATTCACCCTCATGTCGTCATTCACATCTGGCTCCCAGACAAACACTCTCACACACACACACACACACACACACACTCTCACACTCACACACACACACACACACACACACACACCCCTGCAGCTGCTGTTGTGTCTTTGATCTGTAGTTTGTTGCGAAAGTCTTTCCAAATGAGTTAAGATTTTCTACTGAGAGATGGGAGATTTTTCTGTATGTGTTAAAGACATGCTAGTCATGCTGAGAAGTGTGTGTGTGTGTGTGTGTGTGTGTGGCAGATGCAGGCACATGTGAAGAGACACATGACCAGTCCAGACCTGCATGCTGATACCTTGACAGATACACACACATACAGTCGTGAGCGTCTTTCACCTGCTGTCAGTCACCGGTGTTGGTGTGTTTTCACAGCAGAGACAGACAGGTGTGAAGTCTGTTCATTAGACCTTGAAGTAACTGAAAGTGTCGTCTCCAGCAGCCGATCCCATCGATGTGCTGAAGATCCTGGACCTATCAGATTCCATGGAGGGCGTGTCCTTGGAGGCGGGGCTGTGTACCAGTAGGCGGGGCACAGAGGAGGCGGATCTCGCTTACAAGATTGAGAAGAAAATCCAAGTCAGTGTTCCGACCAGTCAGCTCTTTCCAGGTGTGTAT
Organism: Elopichthys bambusa; assembly: GCA_037101425.1. Lineage (NCBI taxonomy): Eukaryota > Metazoa > Chordata > Actinopteri > Cypriniformes > Xenocyprididae > Elopichthys > Elopichthys bambusa. The sequence goes on along the minus strand of CM074436.1, from coordinate 40,252,171 downwards.
ATTTTTGATCAAGAAAATGCAGCCTCTGTGAGCAGAAACATTAAAACTGTTCCAAGCGTGTGAACGTGTGTGTTCCAGACTCCGTGTTCCCGGTGGATTTCTCGGTGTTGGTGACGGTGCGGCCGCGGCGCGGCGCTCAGTGTTTCCTGCTGTCGATGTATGACAGTGAGGGTGTGCAGCAGTTGGGCGTTGAGCTCGGACGCTCGCCCGTCTTCCTCTACGAGGACCAGAACGGCCAGCCCACGCCGGACCTCTACCCCATATTCAAAAAGGTCAATTTAGCGGATGGCAAGTGAGTGACATCACCAGAACAATCAAAGGGCCATCTTGAGGTCACATGACCAGCTGTATCTCAGTAGCCCTTCTGTCATCAAACACATTTGGTAGCAGAATAAATTAAATCACGGCTGATAAACTCATTTTAATAGATTAGAAAAAGGGATAGTCATGATTTACTCACTCCTGTGTTGTTCCAAACCTGTAAGATTCGTTTGATGAATCTCAACTCTACTCAAAGTGGTAGTTGCATAGACTGTCAATGGAGGGACAGAAATCACTCTTATCTAATTAAAAATATCTTAAATAAAGGTCTTACGGTTGTGGAACGACATGAGGGTGAGGCATTAATGACAGAAATGTCATTTTTTGGGTGAACTAACCCTTTAATATCTTCATTCATTTCTCTTCTCCAGTAAATGTGTCTTGATTGATTTAAGAGTGTTTAGATATTTGTGCTGGAAAACAAGGAAGAACATCATATTTTCATAACACCAAACATGAATATTCATGATCATTTGACTTTCTGTGAATCACAAAAGAAGGATTTTTGACTTCAAAAAGCATCGTAAAAGTGATGAATATGACTCTTCTGAACTGATGCTTTGTGTGGAACAAACCCAAACTGACATCTGTGAATATCTCTCTGAAGTCAAGTCAGCTTTATTTCTGTAGCGCTTTATACAGTACACATTTATTCAAAGCAACTTCGCAGAAAAAACAGGAACATAACAGCGTTAAAATTATTGGTTATGAAACAAATCCAGCTTCAGCTGTGAAGTCATTATTCAGATCAGTTCATTTCAGTGTTGACTCAATGAAACTGAATCATTCATGAGAGTTTGAAGGAACTGTTTGTGTTTCACAGAAGAAAGAAACGACATGAGAATGAGTAAATGATGATCATTTTCCACTCTTTAAAAGCCATTAATCAGCCTGCAGATGTTGTTGCTTGTTGCTGATGGATGGAGACGTGAGACTAACCTCACTGTGACCGTACAGGTGGCACAGAGTGGCCTACAGTGTGGAAGGTCAAAAGGTCACGCTTTACCTGGACTGTCAGAAGGTGGCGACCCTTGACCTCCCTCGAGGGCCGGAGCCTAGGGTCAGTACGGACGGAGTGACGGTGTTCGGGACGAGACTTCTGGACGAAGAAGTGTTTGAGGTGAGAGAGGATTCATTAAGAACGACATTTATGTATCAATATTTTGCATGCGGATTCATGAAAAAAATCATGTCAAGAAGAGATAAACGGTTTAACCAGTGTTGATGTGTTTCAGGGTGAGATTCAGCAGCTGTTAATCGCTCCAGATCCCAGAGCTGCTGCTGATTACTGCCACACCCACATTCCTGACTGTGACTCCGCCCTCATGTACAACAGCCTATCACTGGACCCCGTGGAGGTAACCCCGCCCACAGCAGGGGCACACTTCATTCATATTCACCAGTCTTTCTGCATAGATAATGAGTATGAAACACCTGTAGCTCTCATTAATATTCGTGTCTGTTCTTTGGCTCGGTTTGGAGCGCAGTGTTAAACATGTTAAGGACTCGAGCCAGATACTGATTTACAGCCGCAGCAGAGACGAGACAAACACTGAGACAGAATTATCTTCTCCACAGTAAACTCGTAAAACATTAAAAAGACAGATCTACTGTGAGCCAAGAGATTGTTAATCGATGGCATTTGCTTTTGCTGAAGCCATTAATCCACGTTATTTCTACTTATGTTTTAAATGATTCCTGGTGGGAAAAAAACAAAACAAAAACAAATATAATATATGATTATAAGTTCAAAGCACAGAAAAGTTTTTCACCCTAATTCTGCAGAAAAATATCCAGCAATCACACATGTGAATGCACTGCAAATGACATCATAAAATCTCAAATTTATTTAAATATTTGTATATATATGTATATTTTCTTATAATTGTATAATATATAATTTCTATAGATATAATTAGCATCTTTAAATCAATCGTTTTATATTCCTCCATGTTTTTAATTTGATGATGTCATTTGCAGTGCTTTATGGGATTGTAGTTCTTTCCCCTCACTATATAATTTTGCTTTAAATCAAAGTTTGTAATGCGCTCTATCGTGACAGTTGTTTCTATGGTGTCTGTTGTCATGGTGATGCAGGTCAAGAAGCCGCCGAGGAAGCCAATCGAAGAGGAGTTTGACGATGACCTTTACAATGACCTTTACAGTGACCTGTCTGTCTCGACCGCAGGAGACAATGTCACCGAGTATGAGGTGTGTCTGAAGTATTTGACTAATAGAAGTATGATTTGGGTGAATCTGTGAAAAACATACTTTTACATGGTAAAAATAATACTTTTTCAATTTACTGTAGACTTAAAAGTTCAGTTTACATACAGTATGTCATCCTTCCTCACTGACTAAACCTATAAATAGTATTTTTCTGTATTGTCACATAAACTTACCTTTCCTTTTATTGAAACGGCCAATTAAATGTTTAGTATTAGTAGTAAAAAAAAGTAGAATAGTTCACCAAATTAGAAGAATAACTAATTATCAGAATCAGAATTAGAAGAAGAATTCGCTAAAAACAAATGCCATCATTTTTCCACTGTCAATGAGAATCTCCAACAATAAGAAAGCAGTTATTTTTGACAGGAAAAATCCTTTCTCTTTTGAAAGGTCCAAGTTTACTTTTTACGTTTAAGTACTTATGTACAATACTTAAATAAAAATACTTTTTAAACCTTCACTCAAGTACTTTTAGACTTTTAATTGAGTAAAGATTTCGACATATTATCTGTACTTGAGCACAATTTCTCAGTGCTTTTCTGCTGTGTGTGTGTGTCAGATAGTGGAGTACGAGGACTCTGAGAACGAGACAGAGTATTTTAAGGAGTACACTGAGTATCATGAGTATGACGAGTACGACTTCCGGCCGGCAGAGAGACAGGAGCAGTTCTTCAGCGGACAGGTACCCATCTGTCTCTCCTTCATCCTTCAGTCTTAAGACATTCTAGTCTTAATTCGTTAACAAAAACTCTGATGAGAAATGTTAACAACTTTTTTCTAATACAACATCGACATCATTAAACACTATGTGACTACAGTATATCAACATTGTTGACAAAAAAAGTTAAAATAATGTAAGAAATCCAAACATAAATCTGAACTTTTTTGTTTATGATTGAGGTAATGGAATAAATGCACTCAAGTCTTTTTATTGTCAGAAATTTCAGTGTTTCAGCTTTTGAGAGAAACTTTTGAGTCACATAATGTAGAGAGTGTGTTCATTTATATGATAATATTATAAACTAGATTGAGTCAAATAACCCAACATTCTCTTAAATCTTGCTTACAGGTGAAAGTGCAGTAATTCGGATGAAACGTAAAAAGAAATTCCAGTAATCAAGATCACAGTTGCTGCATGACTAAAATATGACTAAATTTATTTTAATAATTGACAAAAACTAGACTAAAATTAAACAAAAAACAGGATAGGTTGACTAAATATGATACAAATTAAAATTCTCAATTCAAATTCTGTGTATTGACGCAATGCAGCATAAAAACCAGCCTGAATTATTCCCGCTGTGACGCACATCAGCTCCTAGTTTAAAGTGTAAATGCATTCATGCCATCAGCAATAAACAGTCTGCATTAATTGCCACTTCTGAAGCGCTTCTGTGCCGCCTTTGCAGTGTAAATTTGCACAAGACTAAATAAATTCTGACAATATGAAGACTCTTTCATTCAGTCGTCAGTCGGCCCAGAGAAAGGAGAGAAGGGAGAGCCAGCGGTGTTGGGAGAGGGTACTCTGATTATGGGACCCCCGGGCCTGCCTGGTGCTGAGGTAACCACACCCGTGACATCACATGACTGTGTTTACCATGTTTCATGTGTGTGTCAGTGACAGACGGCGTGTTTGGCTTGTTTCTCGCAGGGGCCGCCGGGTGAACACGGTCCAATGGGACCCCCAGGACCGATCGGAGATCCAGGAGACCCGGTGAAACACACGGACACACACTCCTCATGATCGTCAGGTTCATGACTGATATAACACAATATCACACTGTCTGTCTCTCATTAGGGTCCTGAGGGCCGTCAAGGACTTGCAGGGGCTGATGGGATACCTGGGCCTCCAGGCAACCTGCTGATGTTACCGGTGTGTGTCACATTTGTATTGGAACTTCATTTGAATTGACAAATACACTGTTGTTTAAAAGTTAAATGAGCCATAAATTCATAAGTGAGTCTGGTCCGGATCATATGTATTTGTGTGTGTGTGTGTGTGTTAGTTTCAGTCTGGTGGTGATGCTCGTCTTGGTCCCGTCATATCGGCTCAAGAAGCTCAAGCTCAAGCCATCCTGCAGCACACCAAGGTCAGACACTAACTGAACTAAACCTGATGTTTGAATAAGTCTAGACCAGTTTCAGAAGTCTTTTTCATTATTTGGAGGCAGTATTTTTCCTCTGAAGATGATTTGCTAAATATCAGAATTTTTAAGGGCTTGTTCACCCAAAAATGAAATTTCTGTCATTAATTACTCACCCTCATGTCACCCGTAAGACCTTCGTTCATCTTCAGAACGGAAATTAAGAAATTTCTGATGAAATCTGAGATATCTCCCATAGAAATTACCACATTCAAGGTCCAGAAAGGTACTAAAGACATCGTTAAACTGCAGTGACTGCAGTGGTTCAACCTTAATGTTATGAAGAGACGTGAATACTTTTTGTGTGCAAAAACAAAACAAAAATAACGACTTATTCAACAAATTCGTTTCTACCCTGTCATTCTCCTGCGCTGTTTACTTTCAGCACTTCCAGGTTCTACGTCAGAATGCCGACTCTTGATTCTGATGCCTTAGTGACAAGTGTTGGGAAAAGTTTTTTTTTTTAATTAATCCGTTACAAAACTCCCTTTTACTCCCTGAAAAAGTAAATACTTGCGTTACATAGTTACTTTTTATGGAAAGTAATCCATTACAATATTGTGTTACTTCCTAAAAAAGTAAATACTTGCGTTACATAGTTACTTTTTATGGAAAGTAATCCATTACAATATCGTGTTACTTCCTAAAAAAGTAAATACTTGCGTTACATAGTTACTTTTTATGGAAAGTAATCCATTACAATATCGTGTTACTTCCTAAAAAAGTAAATACTTGCGTTACATAGTTACTTTTTATGGAAAGTAATCCATTACAATATCGTGTTACTTCCTAAAAAAGTAAATACTTGCGTTACATAGTTACTTTTTATGGAAATAATCCATTATAATATCGTGTTACTTCCTAAAAAAGTAAATACTTGCGTTACATAGTTACTTTTTATGGAAAGTAATCCATTACAATATCGTGTTACTTCCTAAAAAAGTAAATACTTGCGTTACATAGTTACTTTTTATGGAAAGTAATCCATTACAATATCGTGTTACTTCCTAAAAAAGTAAATACTTGCGTTACATAGTTACTTTTTATGGAAAGTAATCCATTACAATATCGTGTTACTTCCTAAAAAAGTAAATACTTGCGTTACATAGTTACTTTTTATGGAAAGTAATCCATTACAATATCGTGTTACTTCCTAAAAAAGTAAATACTTGCGTTACATAGTTACTTTTTATGGAAAGTAATCCATTATAATATCGTGTTACTTCCTAAAAAAGTAAATACTTGCGTTACATAGTTACTTTTTATGGAAAGTAATCCATTACAATATCGTGTTACTTCCTAAAAAAGTAAATACTTGCGTTACATAGTTACTTTTTATGGAAAGTAATCCATTACAATATCGTGTTACTTCCTAAAAAAGTAAATACTTGCGTTACATAGTTACTTTTTATGGAAATAATCCATTATAATATCGTGTTACTTCCTAAAAAAGTAAATACTTGTGTTACATAGTTACTTTTTATGGAAAGTAATCCATTACAATATCGTGTTACTTCCTAAAAAAGTAAATACTTGCGTTACATAGTTACTTTTTATGGAAAGTAATCCATTACAATATCGTGTTACTTCCTAAAAAAGTAAATACTTGCGTTACATAGTTACTTTTTATGGAAATAATCCATTATAATATCGTGTTACTTCCTAAAAAAGTAAATACTTGCGTTACATAGTTACTTTTTATGGAAAGTAATCCATTACAATATCGTGTTACTTCCTAAAAAAGTAAATACTTGCGTTACATAGTTACTTTTTATGGAAAGTAATCCATTACAATATCGTGTTACTTCCTAAAAAAGTAAATACTTGCGTTACATAGTTACTTTTTATGGAAAGTAATCCATTACAATATCGTGTTACTTCCTAAAAAAGTAAATACTTGCGTTACATAGTTACTTTTTATGGAAAGTAATCCATTACAATATCGTGTTACTTCCTAAAAAAGTAAATACTTGCGTTACATAGTTACTTTTTATGGAAAGTAATCCATTATAATATCGTGTTACTTCCTAAAAAAGTAAATACTTGCGTTACATAGTTACTTTTTATGGAAAGTAATCCATTACAATATCGTGTTACTTCCTAAAAAAGTAAATACTTGCGTTACATAGTTACTTTTTATGGAAATAATCCATTATAATATCGTGTTACTTCCTAAAAAAGTAAATACTTGTGTTACATAGTTACTTTTTATGGAAAGTAATCCATTACAATATCGTGTTACTTCCTAAAAAAGTAAATACTTGCGTTACATAGTTACTTTTTATGGAAAGTAATCCATTACAATATCGTGTTACTTCCTAAAAAAGTAAATACTTGCGTTACATAGTTACTTTTTATGGAAAGTAATCCATTACAATATCGTGTTACTTCCTAAAAAAGTAAATACTTGCGTTACATAGTTACTTTTTATGGAAAGTAATCCATTACAATATCGTGTTACTTCCTAAAAAAGTAAATACTTGCGTTACATAGTTACTTTTTATGGAAAGTTACCTATTACATTACTTTTGTGTTTCCTTTTCTTACCTGGCTAAAACTTGATCTGCTTCAGGCCTTGCAAATGTATTTTTTACTGAGAAATTCTTGATTCCAGTAGATTCTTAGTGCAGTAATGTATTCAACAACATACCCAATGTAACACACACACATATAAAACATTATTATATTCTGAACACTTAGAATATTTCCTGAGATGTGCGCCATACAAAAGATCTCTTAACATTATGGGTCATATTACCTACTGTACAACTCTTTTAATTGAAAGTTGTACGTAATGTTACTTTTTGCACTTTTGTCTGTTCCTGCACGTGCATGAGTGCGCATGTATAAGCGACTACATTATGAAGGATAGAGAGAATTTTATTACAGTGGTTTAAAAAATGAAAATGAAATGTGGAAGTAATGTGCAAAGTAAGTCAAATATGAATGTGTAAAAGTGTTGCGTCACATTACCGTTACATCAAAAAAGTAATCTGATTACGTAATGCATGTTACTTGTAATGTACTGCTAGTAACTACATTAATGCTAGTTCTAACTCATTTGCTCATAATTCTAATTTTTCCTAATGCATTTTTAACATGATTCACATCACACTGATGAACATGCATCCTGATGTTTGTGTCTCAGCTGTCTCTGAAAGGACCGCCGGGACCGTTAGGACTCACCGGACGCCCGGGACCACTGGTGAGTGTGTCTGAACAAGGAATACATGGTGTTCAAACATTATGATGTTAAAAATTGTATTTTTGTTTTGTAAAAATGTTGTATGTTTTCTATTAAGGTCAGTGTTAGGCTAGTCTGTATTAGCTGTAAAAATACTATATAAAATCAAGTAGTCTATGGAAAATCCATATTTAGATGTTTGTCATGAGGCGACGTCAGTGTGTGTGTGTGTGTGTGTTCTTGTATACATGGTTTATGAGGACACAAATGTGTATAATAACATGGGTATTACAATGTAAGCATGGTTAGTGTCCTCATAAACTGAATGGCTTAAAAAACATATTAAACAGTATTTGTGTGTGTGTGTGTGTGTGTTTGGCGCCCTCTAGTGCTCCTGTGTGTTTATGCTCTGTATTATACAGTCAGCAGAGATTGTGCGTGTCATCAGGGTTCATCATTTACAGTTTTACCCTCATCTGGACAATTACACAAACAAATGAACAAATATAAAAACAAAAGAACAAATAAAGACCAAATCAGCAGGACTCAAATGATCAGATTGAGTGTCAGTCTTGCCATCTCAGTTTACTTTCAATTTAATGTGCTTTATTGGTTATAAATGACTTTTAAACTGAGTGAAGAAGTGTATGTTTGTAACTGTGTGTTTGTCAGGGTTCTCCAGGGCCGCGGGGTCTGAAGGGTGATCATGGACTCACAGGACCACCGGTATGAGATTATGACGTTTAATGTTTTTAAAGGCTGACCAAGGCTGCATTTGTTTGATCAGAAATGCAGTAAAAAAACAGTGAAATATTATTACAGTTTAAAATATCTGTTTTCTATGTGAATATATAGTAAAGTGTAATTTATTCCTGAATGTTCAGCATCATTACTCCAGTCTTCAGTGTCACATGATCCTTCTGAAATCATTCTGATATGATGATTTGATGCTCAACAAACATTTATGATTATTATCAGTGTTGAAAACAGTTGTGCTGTTTCTGTGATGGCTTGTGTCTGTGAAGATGGAGCTGATCTGTGTGTGTGTGTGTGTGTGTGTGTGTGTGTGTGTGTGTGTGTGTTCAGGGTCCTCGTGGGCTGCCGGGGGCTCCGGGACTCAATGGTAAACCAGGCAAGAGGGTGAGTCTTATCTGCGCACAAAACACACCAGCAGACGCCTGCCTGAACACCTGAGATACACCAGTGTGTGTGTATGTGTGTGTGTGTGTGTGTGTGTGTTCAGGGTCGTGGTGGGATCGACGGAAGCAGAGGTGAACCAGGAGAAACAGGAACTAAAGTAAGTTATTCTGTCATGTGTAAGTAATGCTTTATTTGACTCTTGAATTGGGTTTGGCCTCATGCAGATGGATTTTGACAGATCAAACATCATTTATGCTATTTATGATATTTTCTGACCCATCAAACACACACTGTACCTAATAATGATTTAAACATGAGATGTTAGATGAGACGAATGAGACATTGAATATGAAGATGGATGTGCTGATGAAGGTCAGAGGATGAAGGCACAGTAAATGATCTCATTTGGTCTCATGTGTGAGCCTGTAGGACACCTGAGATGATTTCTGTGTGTGTGTGTGTGTGTGTGTGTGTGTGTGTCATTATCAGGGTGACAGAGGGTTTGATGGCTTACCTGGTCTGCCTGGAAACAAGGGTCACCGGGTAAAACACTCTCCATTTACACACATGAACCTCAATATGAATGAATGTTCATGAGGGTCAGAAATATATATATATATGTGTGTGTTTGTGTGTGCACAGGGAGATCAAGGGAAGAAAGGGCCAGTCGGTCCTCCAGGAGCCCCTGGAGAAAAAGTGAGTGAACGTTTCTTTAATCATTTTTAACTGCATTACAACACCTAGCAACCACTCAGAACACCCTTGCAACTGCATAGCAACACCCTAACAACCACCCAGAACATCCTAGTTACTGCATAGCAACACCCTAACAGCCACCCACAACATCCTATCAACTACATAGCAACACCCTAACAACCACCCAGAACACCTATCAACTGCATAGTAATACCCGATCAACCACCCAGAACATCCTATCAGCTGCATAGCAACATCCTATCAACTGCATAGCAACACCCTAACAACCACCCAGAAAATCCTATCAACTGCATAGCAACACCCTAACAACCACCCAGAACATCCTAGCTACTGCATAGCAACACCCTAACAACCACCCAAAACATCCTATCAACTGCATAGCAACACCCTAACAACCACCCAGAACATCCTATCAACTGCATAGCAACACCCTAACAACCACCCAGAACATCCTATCAACTGCATAGCAACACTCTAACAACAACCCAGAACATCCTATCAACTGCATAGCAACACCCGATCAACCACCCAGAACATCCTATCAACTGCATAGCAACACCCTAACAACCACCCAGAACATCCTATCAACTGCATAGCAACACCCTAACAACAACCCAGAACATCCTATCAACTGCATAGCAACACCCTAACAACCACCCAGAACATCCTAGCTACTGCATAGCAACACCCTAACAACCACCCAGAACATCCTATCAACTGCATAGCAACACCCTAACAACAACCCAGAACATCCTATCAACGGCATAGCAACACCCTAACAACCACCCAGAACATCCTAGCTACTGCATAGCAACACCCTAACAACCACCCAAAACATCCTATCAACTGCATAGCAACACCCTAACAACCACCCAGAACATCCTATCAACTGCATAGCAACACCCTAACAACCACCCAGAACATCCTATCAACTGCATAGCAACACTCTAACAACAACCCAGAACATCCTATCAACTGCATAGCAACACCCGATCAACCACCCAGAACATCCTATCAACTGCATAGCAACACCCTAACAACCACCCAGAACATCCTATCAACTGCATAGCAACACCCTAACAACAACCCAGAACATCCTATCAACTGCATAGCAACACCCTAACAACCACCCAGAACATCCTATCAACTGCATAGCAACACCCTAACAACCACCCAGAACATCCTATCAACTGCATAGCAACACTCTAACAACAACCCAGAACATCCTATCAACTGCATAGCAACACCCTAACAACCACCCAGAACATCCTATCAACTGCATAGCAACACCCTAACAACCACCCAGAACATCCTATCAACTGCATAGCAACACCCTAACAACAACCCAGAACATCCTATCAACTGCATAGCAACACCCTAACAACCACCCAGAACATCCTAGCTACTGCATAGCAACACCCTAACAACCACCCAAAACATCCTATCAACTGCATAGCAACACCCTAACAACCACCCAGAACACCTATCAACTGCATAGTAATACCCGATCAACCACCCAGAACATCCTATCAGCTGCATAGCAACATCCTATCAACTGCATAGCAACACCCTAACAACCACCCAGAACATCCTATCAACTGCATAGCAACACCCTAACAACCACCCAGAACATCCTAGCTACTGCATAGCAACACCCTAACAACCACCCAGAACATCCTAGCTACTGCATAGCAACACCCTAACAACCACCCAGAACATCCTAGCTACTGCATAGCAACACCCTAACAACCACCCAGAACATCCTAGCTACTGCATAGCAACACCCTAACAACCACCCAGAACATCCTATCAACTGTATAGTAATACCTGATCAACCACCCAGAACATCCTAGCTAATGCATAGCAACACCCTAACAACCACCCAGAACATCCTAGCTAATGCATAGCAACACCCTAACAACCACCCAGAACATCCTATCAACTGCATAGTAATACCCTAACAACCACCCAGAACATCCTATCAACTGCATAGCAACACCCTAACAACCACCCAGAACACCTATCAACTGCATAGCAACACCCGATCAACCCGATCTATGTATCTATCATCTGTGCAGTTCTCAGTGATTATTTGATTCTTTCCCAGGGTTCAGATGGTCAGCCGGGGCCGAGAGGTCAGCCAGGAGAGCCAGTATGTGTTCACTCCTTTAATCCCCTTTATGAAGTGTTGATCATCATCTTCAGTGATCCTCTGATATGTTTGTCAGTGATTGATTGACAGTATCAGTTGTGTGTTAACAGATATTCCTCAGTGATGTGCTGTGTGTGTGTGTGTGTGTGTGTGTGTGTGTCAGGGTCTGGCGGGGTTGACGGGTCAGAGGGGTCTTCCTGGCCCTCCAGGTCAGCAGGTGAGTGGACGATTTCCCTCATGCTGTGTAATCGGGTTTCATTATTGTGTTCATGATAAGACCTCTTCAGTCCATGGGAGGTCACGTGACTCTTTAGTGTCATTTCACGAGTTCACGTGTACATATAATTAAAGCGTCATGTTGATAACGTGTGTGTGTGTGTGTGTGTTTGACAGGGTATTCGTGGGATTGATGGAGTTCAGGGCTCAAAGGGAAATCTGGTGAGTACACGCTGATCTGAGATGCGTTTGAAAACACTAGAGCTGCAGGTCATGTTGGGAATGTGCTGATGACATCATCATGACATCACACCCTCTTCTCGTCTTCACACAGGGGCAGCCTGGAGAACCTGGAGCTCCAGGACAGCAGGGGAACCCGGGATTCCTGGTACATACACATATACACACACACTGTTTCTCTCTCACACACACACACACACTCCTGACACTCTCTCTTCTGTTCTGCAGGGTTTTCCTGGACCTCAGGGAGCAATCGGACTACCAGGAGAAAAGGTGCCGCTCTATTTGTTACTGTAAATCATGTACTAATACTGACTACTGTGAGCAGGTTTTAGGGATGCCAGATGAGCCCTCACCAAAACCATTAGACCGAAACACACCAACAAAACAGCTCCTAATAGGACTAAATTTATCTGCTCTTAAACATATATGAAAGTGAACTGGTCAGTGTAAAGTGAGGCAGTTCCTGCTCTGAATACTCTTCAGGTGGAGCAGACTTTAACAGGTGTCTTTGTATGACTCAGGGTCCTCAGGGGAAGAAGGGAATGAAGGGCTTACCTGGTGTTGACGGCCCACCGGTGAGTGTTGAACACATGTGGTTATTGATCTGTGCTGCCCTCTGCTGTTCCTCATGATGCCACTGCACACAGGGTCATCCAGGACGAGAGGGGCCACCTGGAGAGAAAGGCCTGCCGGTGAGATACACATGTGAAAGAGTGTGTTTGATGTCATCTTAGTGTCCTTGCGTTCACGTCATTAATTGTTATTGTCCGTGTTTTCTGAAGGGTGCAGCAGGTGTTCAGGGGCCCGTGGGATATCCTGGACCCAGAGGAGTCAAAGTACTGATGTCTTTCTCTATCACACCTCTGTGTGTGTGTGTGTGTGTGCTTGTTTTCATGATTTATGAGGACACAAATTTGTATAATGACATGGGTATTACACTGGTATTACGACGTAAACACATTTCATGAGGACTGTGTGTTTTAGGGTGCTGATGGGCTCAGAGGACTAAAGGGCAGTAAAGGAGAGAAGGTGAGATCATCACTTACACATCAGTCATCATAATTCATAATCTCAGTCTGACATTATCATATCTGATGATGGATATCCCCATATCTCCAACGATCACCACATGTCCAGATTTCATAACATCTTCAAACTTCAAATTTCCAGACATTGTGAGACATCATAACATCTCCAACATCATCACATCTCTGGACATTGTGAGGCATAATAATCATCATCTCCAAGAATCATCACATGTCTAAATATGATAACATCCCTAGACTTTAGCACATTTTCATGCATAACATCTCCAGACATTGTGAGTCATCATAACATCCCCAATATCATAACATGTCCAATTATCATAACGTCATAATGGCATTGAGTCGTAATATTATCACATCTCCAACGATCATTACATGACCAGATATCATAACAACGCAGACTTCATGTGTCAAATCTCTAGACATTGTGAGACATCATAACACCCTTAACATCATAACATGTCCAGTTATCATGACATATTCAGTTATCACATTTCCGGACATTGTGAGACATCATAATATCACCACATCTCCAACGATCATCACATGACCAGATAACATCAACATGTCCAGATTTCATAGCATCTGCAGACTTCAGCACATCTTTAGATATCACATCTATACATTTTGAGACATCATAACATGTCCAGATATCATAACATATTCAGTTATCACATTTCCAGACATTTGAGACTTCGAGACTCATGTCACCAACATTACCGCATCTCCAACGATCATCACATCCAGATATCATCCCCAGACTTAAGAACATCTTCAGATATTACATCTCCAGACATCCTGAGACATCATAACATCAACATCATCACATCTCCAAAGATCATCACATGTCCAGATATCATAACATCTGCAGACTTCAGCACATCTTTAGATATCACATCTAGACATTTTGAGACATCATAACATGTCCAGATATCATAACATATTCAGTTATCACATTTCCAGACATTTGAGACTTCGAGACTCATGTCACCAACATTACCGCATCTCCAACGATCATCACATCCAGATATCATCCCCAGACTTAAGAACATCTTCAGATATTACATCTCCAGACATCCTGAGACATCATAACATCAACATCATCACATCTCCAAAGATCATCACATGTCCAGATATCATAACATCTGCAGACTTCAGCACATCTTTAGATATCACATCTAGACATTTTGAGACATCATAACATGTCCAGATATCATAACATATTCAGTTATCACATTTCCAGACATTTGAGACTTCGAGACTCATGTCACCAACATTACCGCATCTCCAACGATCATCACATCCAGATATCATCCCCAGACTTAAGAACATCTTCAGATATTACATCTCCAGACATCCTGAGACATCATAACATCAACATCATCACATCTCCAAAGATCATCACATGTCCAGATATCATAACATCTGCAGACTTCAGCACATCTTTAGATATCACATCTAGACATTTTGAGACATCATAACATGTCCAGATATCATAACATATTCAGTTATCACATTTCCAGACATTTGAGACTTCGAGACTCATGTCACCAACATTACCGCATCTCCAACGATCATCACATCCAGATATCATCCCCAGACTTAAGAACATCTTCAGATATTACATCTCCAGACATCCTGAGACATCATAACATCAACATCATCACATCTCCAACGATCATCACATGTCCAGATATCATAACATCTGCAGACTTCAGCACATCTTCAGATATCACATCTAGACATTTTGAGAAAAAATAACAACTTAAACATCATAACATGTCCAGATATCATAACATATTCAGTTATTACATTTCCAGACATTGAGACATCATAATATCACCAACATCACACAGCTACAACAATCATCACTTCCAAATATCATAACATCCCCAGACTTAAGAACATCTTCAGATATTACATCTCCAGGCATCTTGAGACATCATGACATCAACATCATCACATCTCCAAGAATCATCACATATACAGATATCATAATGTACCCAGACTTCATCACATCTTCATATATCACGTGTCCAGACATTTTAGACATCATAACATAACCAGAAATAATAACATCTTCAGATACCAGCATATCTTCAAATATCACATTTGTGAGACATCATAACATCTCCAACATCATCACATCTCTAGACTTTGTGAGGCGTAATATTCATCACCTCCAAGAATCATCATGTCCAAATATCATAACTTCCCCAGACTTCAGCACATCTTCATGTATCACATCTCCAGATATTGTGAGACATCATAACATCCTCAACATCATAACATGTCCAGTTATCATAACATATTCAGATATTACATTTCCAGACATTGTGAGACTTCATATTATCACCAACATCACCACCGATCTAATAATAATATCTAATTATAACATGATCATCACTTCCAAATATCATAACATCCCCAGACTTAAGAACATCTTCAGATATTACATCTCCAGACATCATAACATCAACACATTCTCCAAGAATCATCACATATACAGATATCATAATGTTCCCAGACTTCAGCACATCTTCATATATCACATGTCCAAACATTATAGACATCATAACATTCCCAACATCATAAAATGTCCACAAATCATAACATCACCACATCTCCAGCGGCCATTATAACATCTTCAGACACTTTGAGATATCTCCTCTCCAGACATTTCGAGACATCTCCAACATGTTCACGTCTAGATGTGATCAGATGTGCAGATGTTTTTCAGAGGTTTCTGAAGCATGTGAAGTGAACACATGGAGGGAACTCATGCCTTTCATCACATGTTGATGGACTGTTATGTATGTGTGTGTTGTGTTCAGGGTGAAGATGGTTTCCCAGGAGCAAAAGGAGAAATGGGTGCTAAAGGAGACACTGTAATGACACACAACACAAACAGACGAATGAAACACACAAACTCACACACATACACACTAAAATACGCTGTTACCCGATTTGTGTCTGTCAGGGAGACTCCGGTGCTCCAGGGATGCGTGGAGAGGATGGTCCTGAGGGCCCCAAAGGGCAGAGTGGCCCCTTGGGTGAAGCTGGATCCTCGGGCATCGCTGGAGAAAAGGTGAAATTGTCTGCTACAACATAATCAACAATATCACTTGTAATAGAAAGAAAAAAATAGACTGAGACTGTATCAAACACCCTTTTTGCACTCTCATTTCCTTCTGATTTTATCCTTCGTGTCCCTCTCAGGGAAAACTGGGTGTTCCAGGTTTACCAGGTTACCCAGGACGTCAGGGCCTGAAGGTGAAAGGAACATGAGCAGATGATGAATAAATGAACATCTCAGTTCGGTAGGAGAATAACTGCTGGACTTGTGGTGGTTTCTTCTCAGGGTGCTGATGGTTTTCCTGGTCCTGTTGGGGTTCCAGGAGAAAAAGGGAAGAAGGTCACTGAAAACATCACTCCACAACACAAAAGAGCCAAACTGTCATAAAGACACTTAAAGTGTGCAAACAAATAAGTATGTAAATGTGCCCTCATGTGAGTATAATGTGTTTCTCAGGGTCCACCAGGTCCTGCAGGGGCCGCGGGTCAGAGGGGACCCAATGTGAGTGTCTCCATCCATACTAATGATTATCTGCGTCCAACTTGAGTCACATCCAACATCACTAATGTGTGTATGTGTGTGTTGTCAGGGTGCTCGAGGAGGGAGGGGTGCAAGAGGACCCACTGGGAAATCAGGAGACAAGGTCAGAGGTCATATCAGCTCTTCAACACACATAATACAACGAATTTGCCTAAGCCAAACACATAGTGTCTGTGTTACTGTCATTCATTATGATTGTCTATACTGAAGCTCTACGTTCATATTATTGTGTTGAAATGACTGTAAAGGGATGAATGTCTCTTTTCTAGGGGTCTTCGGGACATGACGGTCCCCCAGGGCCCACAGGAGAGAGGGTAAGAGAGGGTCACACACATACAGGGGGTTCAAATGTCCACATTGGACTGGAATAAAGAGTTAGGATTTCAAAAAGTTATGATGTAAAATGAATCATACATAAGTGTGACTTATCAAATGTAAGTGTCATTGATCATGTGACTTAATGTTGTTAGTTATTTTGATTAATGCATGTGCTCAAATACTGCAGGGACCACAAGGACCTCAAGGGCGTCTAGGTGAGATGGGCCCCAAAGGACCCAACGTGAGTGACCCTCATCTTCACGTCATATGATAATACAACACATACAGCATTCTCAACACCTTCCTATTTGCAGGGGCCTGCTGGGAAGGATGGCCTGCCGGGTCATCCAGGACAGCGGGGGGAGCCGGTGAGTCTGGCAACATCTGCACATAGGCTTGTGGAAACGAAAGAAGTGATGACGTATTTTTGTAGGCCAAACCATAAGTTCGCATCACCCTGGTTCCCTCGACTAAAATCCCAGTTACATTTTTTCATTGGCTCTTGGATTATTGCAGAAAATATGCTTTGTGGCCAACAAAAGTTCATGTTTTGTGCATCGTGATAATCTTCACAAATGAACACCGTGGTTTTGTCCCACTGAGCCAGAAAAACTTCAGCTGAATGAATGAACGCTAAAGATCGATAATATTTCATTTAATTTAATCAAATGTTTTGCAAAAATCAGCAATATACTCACACGTTAATGAAAATGTACATTAAAATTATTACAGATATGTGGGTATTGTTTGAATTTTAGCGTTTCCAATTCCGATTCTACTTATCGATTCCCAGTTTAGATTCCAGTATGGTAAAAAAGCATGATCAAACATTTAGATATCAAACATATTTATTCTGTCTTTTTGCAAAACAGCTGAATAACATGAACATCAGCAACCTAAAGAACAACTAATAAACTAGACTAATATAAATTTCAAGCATTATTAAAGACAAAGTATACAGTCAGTAAGAACAAATAAGCAAATTAGTAATAGTATTAGCACAAATAAATACAACTGAACAAAGTTCAGAAGTTGAAATCAAATGTAAAATAACATTTTGTTCTTTGATTAACAATAATGACACTTTAAGAATGAATGCAAGGATCTAATATACGGTTACACATGCGTTTTCTTTCTCATTTACGTTTACTTAAGAAACTGACTGTTTACTAGGATATTTTGACATAATTGTGTGTGTTTGTCTGTTCAAGCGCAACAAGATGCAAAAGAGAACTCGACTCCGTATTCGTGCGCTTTATGAGAGTTGGATTTCTTTGTGCACGCTCTGATTGTGCCCAGCACAGAAAACAGCGCTCGAGTGCCGAATTGAGTTCTCTTTTGCCTCTTCTTGCACTTGAATGGTTTAAAACCACATTAAAATGTGCACACAGGAATCAAAATTTTAATTTTATAACAAATATCCGATTCCTGACCTTAATTACCCGATTCCAGAATTGGAAAAGATTTTCAATTCACAACCCTAGAGTTGATGGTCTGTTGTTTATCTGGTGTGTGACGTTTTGGTTCCCGACAGGGTTTCCAAGGCAAGACGGGTCCTCCAGGACCATCTGGTGTCGTTGGACCGCAGGTGAGTCCATCGCTTCAGGGATCTTTTAAGAATCCTTCATAACTGGGTGGATCCTCCTTTATGCCAGACTCCAGTATCTTTAAAGTGTGTTTTAGTGGACTGTGATGACTTCAACTCTTCTAGGTCTGAGACTCTTTTCTGTTCAAATGATTCATATGAAAATATTTTTAATGAAGTGAGGCCAGATTTAGTTATATATGTTTAAACTAATGGCCACAGCTGTTGTTCTGTGACTTTGTTTCAAGGGTAATACAGGAGAAACTGGACCGATGGGAGAGAGAGGACACCCGGGCTCCGCAGGACCTGCTGGAGAGCAAGGTTTACCTGGAGCCGCTGGGAAGGAGGGTGCAAAGGTGAGAAAATCATCCTTGTCAGTGATAACACTTCCTCCTGTCTGCTCTGTCTTTTATTTGCTGGCGTTGTACTTTTATTTTGATCATCATCACATCATAACATGCATGTGTCTGGTCATCAGGGCGACCCTGGAGGTCCAGGTACTTCAGGAAAGAGCGGTCCAGCAGGTCTGAAGGGTTTCCGCGGTAGTCGTGGAGCGCCGGGTGCCATGGTAACCTGTTGAATACTGTATCCGGCTGTTTTACGATTGTTGCAAGAGAATCTTTATGTTGTCATACATCCGACTGCTTCTGATTGGCCAGTGTTGTCTTGTTTAGGGGCCGGTTGGATTAAAGGGAGGGGCGGGGCCGATCGGGCCCCCTGGACCTGCTGTAAGTGATCTCAAAACACGTCGAGGACACATTTCACCCTAAAATGTCTTCATTTTCTTACTATTTGATTTTTGATTTTGAGGTAAAATTATGACTTTACTGTTTTCACACTCTGTTATATGTATGTAGAAAGTAAATTAACATATTAATAAACAAATATATATTTCTTCCCAGGGGCCCACTGGTGAACGGGGCCCCCCTGGACTGGCTGGTGCCATTGGTCAGCCTGGTCGACCTGGAACCGCTGGTGGGTCTGGACCAATGGGAGAGAAGGGAGAGCCAGTAAGACACGCCCCCACACACTCACGTGATTATAAATCACAGCCAATGACAGGTGTGTGTGTGTAACTGTGTATTTGTGTACAGGGAGAGAAGGGTCTGATCGGACCCGCGGGACAGGATGGTGAGCAGGGGCCGGTGGGATTACCAGGAGCCGCTGGCCCTCCAGGACCCCCGGGAGAGGATGGAGATAAGGTGATGAGGGCATATGTTCATGTGTAATTAGTAGAGATGATATTTGTCAACTGTAATGGACTTTTTGTTGTGTTGTTTTATCAATGCTGTTAGTTAAGTCGTCACACTAGTGATGATAGTGATGAAGCTGAAAGTGTTTTCACAGGCAAACACGGCTCACGTTTTTGAAATCTAGATTAATTCTTTGCTTGATGGTTTAACTGTTGTGTGTGTTTGTGTGTTTGTCAGGGGGAAACAGGAGCTCCAGGACAGAAAGGCAGTAAAGGAGACAAAGGAGAATCAGTGAGTGACTGAAATACTGAAACACACACATACTGTACTTGTCACACTGCTACCAATGACCAGCTCTGTTCTGCTCTCAGGGGCCCGCAGGACCAGCCGGCACTCAGGGGCCCGAGGGTCAGCCGGGAGCACCGGTGAGTATGTTTGAAGAGGAATGCCATCACTGTGTTCAGAGAGTGTGTGTGTGATTGAGTGTGTGTGTGTGTCAGGGTGTGGATGGCGAGACCGGTCCTCCAGGACAGCAGGGCATGTACGGACAGAAGGGAGATGAGGGCTTGAGAGGATTCAAGGGCTCCAGGGGCCCTGTGGGGCTGCAGGTACCTGATCATCAACCATCCCTCCTCCATTTCATTAAAATATCATGAGATAATCATATAATACGCGTCTGTGTGTGTGTGTGTGTGTAGGGAATGCCCGGTCCTCCCGGAGAGAAAGGAGAGAGCGGGAACTCTGGTCTGCTGGTGAGCTCATCGATTCATCTGTCAGTTATGATCATGTTTATCGATCTCTATGTAATGTGATTCAGTGTGTGTGTTTGTTTGTTTCCAGGGTCCTCCTGGTCAGTTCGGGCCCAGAGGAGCTCAAGGGCCCTCTGGTGGACAGGTACACACACACACCTTCACTTTCTGAACCTGATCTGAACTAATCAAATCATAAAAATGTACAATAAAATAAGGTAATTTAAAATAAAAACATTTTAAAATACAGCTTCAAGCAGCAATTACAGGGTCAAGCCGATTAAAGGCAGAAAAGGAAATATTTGTGGACATCTGCGATAATGAGTTTAGGATAAAGCTGTTTAAATTACATCAGTTAAAGCACTTATAATAACATGGTTTATAACTTCTGAGCAGTAGGTGGCGCTGTGACGATACTGTACATGTATGCCTGTAATGACATATACCAAGTTTGGTGTCAATAAACCAAATCATTGCGAAGATACAGCATCAAATCCATTTTTGCATGCTTGCCGTCAAATTCGTTGACTCGCTATACGAGAACGGATTGGCCGATCAAAAGTCTTTTAACTTTTTACCTGGAGTGTGAGTAGATGCTACATACCAAATTTCATGCAAATTGGACAAATGCTGTAAGAGTTCGAAAAAGTATGTTTTTCAGAAAATTCTAAATGGCTGAAAATTTTTCATGAAGGAAATTATGTTAGAAAAGATTTTTGTTTCTAGGACTTGCGCATCAAAAGTTATGAGCAGAAACATGAGTGAATCTTTGAACTGTTGGTGTCGCTAAAGGGTTTAAGGTAGAGACTCCAAATTTGCTATGGTAACATTTCAGACTGTCCTCTATCTGTGTGCCAAATTTCATAACTTTTTACCATAGGCTTCTATGGGCTGCCATAGACTCAAGAGCAGAAGAAGAATAAGGAAACTAACCATTTCAATTGAGGTCTTCGCCCCTTCAGGGCTTGACCCCTAATAAAATATCTACTAAAATGTATTAAATCACAAATAAAAAAAAATCAAACTAAAACCCTTATAAAAAAAGATGTCATATGACCATTAACTGACATCAGAGAATCTTGAGCATGTGAATGTGTTGTTAAATGATTGAATCTCAGGGGGAATTCAGGTCAGTATTTTAGCTCAAAGAGGTTCAGTTGAAAAACGTTTGTGAATGGCTGATCTACAGCACTTGTGTGTCTCAGGGTCCTCCTGGTCGTCCTGGAGTCCGTGGTCAGCCTGGTGGAGTGGGCGAGAAGGTATGTCATCATCCAGACGATACTGCTGATGTTCGGCATGTTAAATATGAGCTGATGATGATGATGATGATGATGATTGACAGGGTGAAGATGGCGAGTCAGGTGATCCCGGTGCTGTTGGTGTTCCCGGCAGCGCAGTGAGTCCATCTCTCCTCCTCTGAATATCCTGTGTGACACGCATCACTTCCTGTATCGGCGCAGTAACACTTGTGCGTGTGTTGTCAGGGGGAGAAGGGCGAGCAGGGAGAGAAAGGAGACACGGGACCACCCGGAGCGGCAGGTTCACCGGGAGCCAGAGGAGCATCTGGAGAAGACGGAGCGAAAGGGAATGCGGTCAGTTTGTGTCTGCGTGTTCTTGCTCAGAGTTTTTGTCTCATTTTCCAGCACAAATATCTAAACATTTTTAAATTAAGATACATTTACTGGTGAAGCAAAATGACTGAAGATATTAAGTCTTGTTTAATGAAAAATGCATAAAAATTAAGGGAGTTTATGACTAAAACAAGAACAAATATCTGCTAGTGGAGTCGGAAAAATAAACTTAATTCAGTGAAGTTGTGCTAGTCTTTTCTTCTCTATTGTGTCGTATATCTGAGTGAAACGCTTCTCAAACAAGAACAAATGTAGGGCGGGGCTTGATTTTGTCTGTGGGGAATTGATTGGATGGTTTGCTATTGGTGGATCTCATGTGAGTGACAGGTCGCCCCGCCCTCGTCATCAGAGAAGAGATGCTGCAAGAGGGAGGAGAAGATATTCTGATTCAAGATTCAAGATTATCAAAGAAATCAAAGAATAAGAACTGTCTATTTTGATTTCATGGGGACACAAACGCTGAGTAAGAAACCCATTTTTGCAGTGAATTCTGACAAATTTCTGTTTCTCCACAGGGTCCTATTGGTTTTCCTGGAGATATGGGCGCTCCTGGAGAGCCGGGTGTTAACGTGAGTATCTTCAGTGACGTCAGTCAAAGACGCTGTGATCGGTGATGATGAAACATCTTGTCTGTCCTCTCAGGGGATCGACGGCAGTCCTGGATCTAAAGGAGACAACGGAGATCCAGGGAAATCTGTGAGTCTGTTCTATATTTATTTAAAATAAGATTTAGTTAATGATAATAACTCTAGTTTAAACTCGGTACTCTGATCATTAGGGCCCTCTGGGACCCTCTGGAGAACCAGGACCTCCAGGAAGACCGGGACGCAGGGTGAGTGTGTGTTTGTGATGAACCAGCTCAAGAACTACATGATTCAACTGTGTTTGTGTACTTGTGGAGCTTTGTGTGATTATATGAGTGTGTATCTTCGTTTAGGGTCACCTGGGTCCTGCTGGGAAAGAGGGCCGGCCAGGCCTGAAAGGAGACAAGGTCATATAATCATTCAATAACACAGACAAACTGATGATAAATCACTGAGGCTTCATTCACAGCTTCTGTCACGCTGGCTAAGTCCTGCCCACAGTGAGATCTCATTGGTCCAAAATCCAGTGGCATGAAAACAGTGACACGCCAAACTGAAACACTTCCACCAAACTCCTGAATGAGAACTGAGGGGATGTTCTAGGGAACTAATCGTCCTGTTGTTGTCCTTCTCATTGACTTGAATCGCTGACACTGGATCTCTGTCTGTGTTCAGGGAGCTTCAGGATATGAGGGCATCATGGGAAAGCCAGGGCCGGTGGGCGGTCAGGGGAACCCAGGGAAGGCCGGACCTCAGGGGCTTCCAGGCATCCCTGGACCAGCGGTGAGCTCTGTTCCTCCATTTGTTAATGGTTTTCTACAGATGCATAATAAACTCTGCACAACAGTTACATGAGGGACATATAAGTAGAATCTGAGTTTATAACTAGCCTTATAATCTATTAAAGGATTAGTTCACCTTAAAATGAAAATTACCCCAAGCTTTACTCAGTAAAATATCTAGCTTCTGCCAGACTGACTTCCGTATTCAACTTACGGAAAAAGCAGAACTGATGAAATTCTGTCACACAGATCCAAACACATGATAAAAAGATCCAAATGTACAACTCAAGAGTGAAATCATGAATATAAACCATGTGCTCAGCTGAATCTGACACTGACTGACGCCCCCTGCTGGCCTGGAGCTGATGCCTCCTCTCAGATACTTGTGAATGTTGATGTAATAAAGGTGAACGAGATTCTCTCTCTGCTGTAGGGAGAACAAGGGCTGAATGGACCCCCAGGTCAATCGGGACCCCCGGGGCCGATGGTAACGCTTTAATAATCACTCCTCATGCGCTGATCTGTAATATGATGTCAGACTGATGATCTCATTACACGTGTGCAGGGCCCTGCTGGACTGGCAGGACTGAAGGGAGATCCGGGCAAGAAAGGAGAGAAGGTACGTCATCTAATACACATACACACAATGGAAATACACATGATTATATCTGTGTGTGTGTGTGTGTGTTAGGGTCATGGCGGTCTGATTGGTTTGATCGGGCCGCCGGGTGAGTTCGGAGAGAAAGGTGATCGAGGACTGCCGGGAAACCAGGGACCGCAGGGAGCCAAAGGAGAGGAGGTGAACGCACACACTCATATACACAGACATATACACAAACTCTTATAGAGGATGATTTAACTGTGTCTCTGCTGACAGGGTCCAGTTGGACCTCCAGGACTCAATGGACCACCGGGACCACCAGGACTGTCTGTGAGTCTGACGACAGTTTAATCTTCAGTTCTGGATGCGTTTGGGTTTGTTTTGGTGTCACAGCTTCTGTCTGTATCGCTGTGTTTCAGGGATCCATGGGACAAAAAGGATCTAAAGGAAACCAGGTGACACACACAACGAGATTTTGCATGTATTAGCCTGCGCCTGAGTTCTCCGTCATGTGTTCCCATTTACATTTATGCATTTAACAGATGCTTTTATTCAAAGCAACTTACAATAGAGGAATTCGTCAAAGAGCTCATTCCACCACAGAGGAGCAGAGAGGGTGAAGGGTCTGGAAATCAGTCTGTGAGCTCATGAACACCAGCAGATACTGAATAACTCGTGTAATCTGTGTAAATGATGTGGTTTATTTAAGGGCCCTATTGGACCCAGAGGAGATCCTGGTCCTGCTGGACCCCCCGGACCCCCGGTGAGTCACTGATGAACACATTTTTAGATGTGCACAAGACCAATAAATGGAACAGAACAAGTGATTCAAGAAAACGTCTCTGTCCAGGGCTCTCCTGCAGTGGGAATGGTGGCTCCTCCAGCACTGGATGGCCGCGGGAAGAGGAGGAGACATTCAGAAGTGGACGGAGCGGCCGTGGAGGACGGACAGATGCAGGACGAGGAGGCTCAGGCGGAGGAAGAGGACATGGAGGAGGTGTTCGCGTCTCTGGCGTCCATGAGGACGGACGTGGAGGGACTCAGAACTCCGCTGGGGACCTACCACAGTCCTGCCCGGACCTGCAAAGAGCTCTGGATGTGCCACCCCGAGTATCCCGACGGTACGGAGATCCATTCCTCACTTTTTGAGAATATCTACTTTCACTTTTTCACATTCGATTTCTGTGTTCTCTGTCCGATCCTGTTTTCTCTGTATGACCTCAGGCGTTTACTGGATTGATCCCAACCAGGGTTGCCATCGAGATGCGTTTAAGGTGTTCTGTAACTTCACAGCAGAAGGTGAAACATGTCTCCAGCCGCACAGCAGCATACAGACGGTGAGAACTACACCTACACCTGGAAATGAATAGTGTTGGGATGTAAACATAAGAGGAAACTGACGTGTGAATGATGTTTATTGTGCACAGGTCAGAATGGCTTCGTGGAGCAAAGAGAAACCAGGAACCTGGTTCAGCCAGTTCAAGAAAGGCTCACAGGTCATTCATTGCTGTCATTATTGTGATATCTTTAGCCTCTGTCCTCTCATTCACACTCTGTCTGTCTGTCTTGTAGTTTTCGTATGTGGATGTGGATGGAAACCCCATTCATATAGTGCAGCTGGGTTTCCTGAAGCTCCTGAGCGCCACGGCCCGCCAGAGCTTCACATACGTGTGTCAGAACTCGGCCGGCTGGCTCGACAGCGCCTCCCTCAGCTACAGACAGGCGCTGCGCTTCAGAGGAAGCAACGGAGAAGAGCTGACACAGCAGAACGCACATTACATCCAACCCACGCACGACGGCTGTCAGGTACACGCTTGCATCAACGACTCAGAATCAATCCATATGAGTGAATCCTGAATCAGTTTACATAGATGACTCAGTGAATCCTGAATCAATTGAAGTGAACGAATCAGTTAACCCTGAATCAGTTTACATAGATGACTCTGTGAATCCTGAATCAATCCATGTGAATGATTCAGTGAATCCTGAATCGCCGTGTTGTTTCTGTCTGCAGTCGCGTTCGGGGCAGGAACGGACCGTTCTGGAGGTGGACTCTCCGCAGTCGGAAGTTCTGCCACTCGTGGACGTGGCCGTGACGGATTTCGGGAGCTCGAAACAAAAGTTCGGTTTCAGCGTGGGGAAGGTCTGCTTCAACGGCTAGTCAAGAAAAGACTTTCACAGCGTATATATTTATACATCAGTCCTTCGGGTGCTTGCGTTTGTCTGATAACAGGAAGTTGTGCTTGAAGGGAGATCATGTGACATGATTACACACAACCAGACGCTCTCGTGTTCGGCTGTTTACTGAGATCAGACCTCACAGAGATTCACATTTATGTTGTACTGTTCTTTGAGAGATGTTGATGTATTTTTGTATTTGTTTGTTTGAATGTTTCTTAATCTTGGTGCTACATGAGGCCATATTTTAACTTGTTTACATGATGTAATGAGCTCTATGTAAAACTGGCAGTGCATTCTGGGAAAAGACCTCGCAGCAGCCCCATCCGTCGGGTCGAGAGGACGTCCGGATGGGGATTTAGATGTGTTTTTATTGTTTAATATGGATGAGATTCTCTGACTGTCATTTTTTATAAATACTGTTTTGAGAGGAGAGATTTTTAAATAAAACTATTACTTAATAAAAGCACTGGTTTAGGACATGTGATTTACATACACAAATCAGCTCTCGTTTCAGTGTGTGTGTGATTCATCTGATAGAAACAGAATAATATACGGCGTTTTGTGTAAATATAAACCCTCGGCAACACACAGTTTATGAAAGGATTCATATCAGGAAAACATGTCCAGGTCACATTTCAGGCCAAAAAATAGATACTTCCACTGCAATTCATTTATTTGTTTTATTTATTTTTTGCATTATAGGAATGATTGTGGGATTTCCTTTCCCACCTCTCCTGGTCTCCACCCTGCGACTTTCTCTCTCTCTCTTTCTCTCTCTCTCTCTCTCTCTCTCTCTCTGTTGTTCTGTTCTGGTCAGCAGTGAATCAGGTTGTTTGGACTCGACTCATCTTATTTCATTTATAATCTGTCAGAGCTTGAGAGTCTCTCGTTTTTGCCTCC
This sequence comes from Elopichthys bambusa, assembly GCA_037101425.1. Classification (NCBI taxonomy): domain Eukaryota; kingdom Metazoa; phylum Chordata; class Actinopteri; order Cypriniformes; family Xenocyprididae; genus Elopichthys; species Elopichthys bambusa. The sequence goes on along the minus strand of CM074436.1, from coordinate 40,224,639 downwards.
ACAGCTGATTTTTACAAACTTTCTTCTTTGACATCAGGACCGTATTCGGTATTCCCTGTCATTCCCGTGAGTTTGTTCGGTGGGACATGAGCGTTCCTCTGCTGAAGGTCGGTGCGGTTTTGAGCACCATGATCATGGTCACTAACTGGATGTCCCAGAAGCTGCCGGCACTGGTGGGACTCGATCAACACTTCGCACGACCCGGAACCTCAGAGAAAATCATCAGCGTATGTACAAAGATTACTGTATTTGTGTCTGGTTAATTATGTGACTTAAAGGTGTGTTTGTGCTTTACTGCCTTTTAGAGCATGTGTGTGTGTGAAGTGTAGTTTTGAACCAGGAACAGAGACGAACTCACTGACACACAAACACTCCCACACACACAGTGTGGCACTTCCTCTGAGAACTGGAGATGTGCCACTCACCGTTGGCCAGGACCTGGCATCGCCACGGCAACCTCACAGCGCCAGCCAGCCAATCAGAGGCAGCGGAAAGCACAAACTCTGCACCAATCAGCGAACATGAGAAGCAAACGTTATCAGTGAGGCGTGTCAGTTCCACGTTCTGCATCCTCAGGAGGTCATCATCGAGGCTGCCTCATTACCCATTATATTACATTATAAGAACGAAATCACAGTCATTTACACCATACAAGCAGTTGCTTTTCAGAAATGAGACAACCTCGATGACAAACGCAACCTCTGGAGGGCGCAGTCTTCGCAATGAGACAGAAACAGTGAGGTTTCCCTGTCCCGTCATTAGTCAGATATTAGTCAGACATCACAAAGTGTCAGGAATTAAACTACAGTACACACAGCAGAATCTGAATATGAACGCTCATGTAGAGTGAATAACTGTTTTGAATGAATTATGGTGTGAAGAGGTCAAACGCCGCGCAGTGACGCTTCTTCAGTCTCTCTACAGCATCAGAGGAGTGTGTGTGTGTGTGTCAGCGTGATGTTGGTCCTCTCTGTGTGGGAGTGTGTTTGTGTTTCATACGCCGCTGTGACACACACATGGAGACTCGCAGTAACCGGATCAGAACAGATGGAAACGGCTCGTCTAATTAAAGAGCCCAGCAGAGAGCGTGTGTGTGTGTGTGTGTGTGTGTGTTATTTTTCACAAGTGCTTCTCATTTGATCTCTGAAACTTCAGGGCACCTGCTGAACCAGTCTAAGGCCCTGTATTAAGATGCGTTTTGGTCGATCGAATCACAAGTAGATTGAATACAGGTGTAAACGGAGCTTGTCCACTTTCGACCACTTCCAGAGGTAGTTGACTGGATTGCTAGTGTAGACGATCATGTGGTCACTAAAAGACCCCCTACTCTCCTCCTACGCATACATATTATGGGAAGCGCTCTAGCCAGATGGGACTTAAGTTTAGTTTGAAGATGAAAAACGTACCAAGCACAATGTTCGCAAACCATTAAAACACCAGCTGGACATGAGTAAGTGTCTCCCTCGTCCACTTGTGATCCGCTCTTAATACAAGGTGGAAACCTAAGCTTTGCTGGTTAGTCTGTGCCCAAAACCCTGACCAGACTGTTAGAAACCAGCTGAGGCCGTTTTTTTCTCTTTTATCCAGCTTATTTTTACATAAGAGAAGAGTGACTTGAATGGCTTCCGTTGTCATTTACCTTCCAGTTATTTCAGCAGTCCATTATGATGCTTTATATTGCAAACTGACACTTGTTATCAAATCATTATTTTAATGTGTTTGACCCGAGGCTGAAGAAGTGACACTGAATTGAGTTTGTGTGTTGTTCTCTGGCTCCGTCAGGTGTCGTATCCCGGCGAGGACGAGGGCTGGCAGGTGTACGGCTCCGTGCGGGGCAAGTGCGTCTGCTCCATCATGACTCCTGCTCAGGGCGCCTGCAGCGGAGACCCTCGACACTGCCGTCTGCAGCAGCTCTCCGATCACGTGAGGATCAGACAGCGTTCAGAGCGTCACACACGCTGACACGCGTCACCTCATCATCTGTGTGTGTGTGTGTGGCAGGTGCTGAATGTCTCTCAGTACATGGAGCTCCTGAACCAGCGCACGGCTCAAGATCTTCAGCAGCTGAGAGACTCGGAGACGCTGCTGGACGCGCTGGAGACCAGATTAAAAACAGCCCATGACGATCCCCACAGCGTGACCACCAAGAGCCTGCAGGTGACACACACCCTAAACCAACCCTCGCACCAACATCATTAGAATTAAAGACAAACATCAAGTAGGGCACGGGTTTGATTAGATTTGATATCGATTCATTTGGAAATATATCCCAGCTAACAGGGAACGTTTTCAGAATGTTCCGGCAAGGTTCTCTCAAAGTTACGAACAGATGTTATCCAGTAATGTTAATAGAATGTTTCTTCCGTCACCTCCACAGGAGCTGCGCTGGAGCGTGTCTCAGTGTCGCCCCCTGCGGGCGCTGCTGGGTCGGTTGCGGGCGGATGCGGGGCAGCTGGAGTCTCTGAAGGAGGAGCTGGAGAAGCTCAAGCACTCTCTGTCCGTCCTGCAGGAACACTTCACTCTCCGTCACTATCAGCGTCTGCAGCAGCGCGCGTCAGTCCTGCAGCAGCACCTGCACACCTGCTCCAGCCAGCTGGGTATCTGCCGTTCACACTCAGGCATTCGACAGACGCTTTTATCTAACATTAGTTGACCTGGGAATCGAACCCATGACCCTGCTCTACTGTTACAGTGTGTGTGTGTGTGTGTTGTCAGGTTGTGGCAGGCTGACGGGTATCAGCGCTCCGCTCACCGTCCGATCTTCAGGCTCACGCTTCGGATCATGGATGATGGACACTGTGATTGACAGTTCAGACAATCGTGTATGTAAAAGATCTGATCATACACACACACACGTCTGTAGTTTAACCGCTTTCAAAATATATCCAGGTTTTCCAAAGTTCTAAGAATCCTGGTTCTTCATCTTCACAAATGTTTCGCCGTTTTAGCTTGTTTTAAAGGCCACACCCTTGTGTGTGTGTGTGTGTGTAGGTGTGGGTGATGGATGGGTATTTGAAGGGCAGGCGTCTGGTGGAGTATCAGTCGCTCGGTGACTTCGCTAGCGGACAGAACTTTATCATCCATCATCTTCCTCACCCGTGGGCAGGTATGAAGGAATCTATCTCTCTGTCTGTCTGTCTATCAAGTCAAGTCACCTTTATTCATGTACAGAGTGAACAGCAACGGTCCTAGTACTGAGCCTTGTGGCACTCCATACTGAACTTGTGATCAATATGACCTATCTTCGTTTACTTCTACAAACTGATAACGGTCAGATAAGTATGATTTGAACCATGCCAATGCAATTCCGCTAATGCCAACACATTCTCTCGAATAGACTCGAAAATTATTGTCGCCGATAGTGTCGAATGCAGCACTAAGATCCAGTAACACTAACAGAGAGATACAACCAGTACTATGATACGTTCTAAATCCTGACTGGAAATCTTTGCAGATACCCTTTCTTTCTAAAAAAGGAACTGTCTCTCTGTCTGTCAAGTCAAGTCACCTTTATTCATGTACAGAGTGAACAGCAACGGTCCTAGTACTGAGCCTTGTGGTACTCCACACTGAACTGTCTGTCTTGCAAATAAAAGTCTACGAAGTGTGTTTGTGTCTCTCAGGTACGGGTCATGTGGTGTATAATGGCTCTCTGTACTATAACAAACACCACAGTAACGTGTTGGTCCGCTATCACCTGGCGTCCGGCGGCGTGCAGCAGCAGCGGCCGCTCCACCAGGCCGGATTCAACAACACCTTCCCGTACTCGTGGGGCGGCTCGTCCGACATCGACCTCATGGCCGACGAGATGGGCCTGTGGGCCGTCTACACCTCTATCGCCCACGGTGGGAACATGGTGCTCAGCCGCCTCCATCCCGACACCCTGGAGGTGGAGCGCTCCTGGGACACGGGCTTTCCCAAGCGCAGCGCCGGCGAGTCCTTCCTGATCTGCGGGACGCTTTACGTCACCAACTCACACCTGGCCGGCGCTAAAGTCCACTACACCTTCCACACGGCCACGGCGTCGTACGAGTACACGGACATCCCCTTTCATAACCAGTACTCGCACATCTCCATGCTGGACTACAACCCGCGCATGAGGGCACTGTACACCTGGAACAACGGACACCAGGTGCTGTACGACCTCACGCTGCTGCACTTCATCAGGACGGCCGACGACGCCTGGGACGCTGAAACACCACACACTGACTAACTTCACAGACAACGGAGAGAGATCATGTGTTTCCCGGCGCTGATGTGACTCATGATTCTGCATGACTGATGCATGTGAAACCAGGAAAAGTGTCTTATTGATCTTATTTTCCTCTGCTAAAAAGAAAGAAGTGGAAAAATGCATCTTCAGTTTCTGAAAGGTCCATTGTTGGGGGGGGGGGGACTCGCAAATGTTATGATTTCTGTATGTTCATGTCTGTAAAAATCGAACAAATAAAAAAAAATACATGTATCAGGTGTTCTCATTTTTTTAATTTTTTTATTTATATACAAAAAAACTGTGAATTATTATGGTAATTTACATATTTATTAAACGAAACAGACAATTTGTAAAGCAAAAATCCACCAGCATGAAACTAGAATATTAAGAGCTTTTTCTCTAAATATGATTCCTTTGTATTATTTTTATTTATCATATTTTATTTTACCTTTCATTTATTCATTTATTGTTATTTTAGTATCACTGAGATAATGTTAGTTTTTTTTAACATTTTAAATGAGATTTTATGTTGTATTTCACTTTCATGTTCATGAAATGGATAGGGATTTTATAATATATTCAAAAAATATATATTCATAAAATGCCCATGGAGTTTTTTTTTTATTAATTTACATGACTTTTCCAGGTCTAGACAACACCGTTTTTAATTCTTCAGAGGAAAAAATCCGAATTAAATTAAGAAATATCTAGATCATTAGTTGATTCAATGCTCGTTTGTCTTCATTTTGAATCATTTTAAGTCACCTTGAGGCCCCTTAGAAGAAGTCTGCTGTGGCGCTGGTTTAGAACAACATATAAAAACATTCCCTCCCCTGCGCTGAGCATGCGCAGTCCTCTGTGACGCCGTCACGGTGCATCACGGGAGTTGTAGTCGCTGGGTTCTTCCTGTTCTTTGACTGCGGGAGTGAGTTGAGTTCAGTTTCACTGTTTTGAATCGAGAATAAACTTCATACCCAACATCCTGTAAGTACTGAGTTCCGCCTTATGTGTTCAGTAAAGCTTCTTATAACCAGGTTAAAGTTTAAATGCGGATGTTAATGCTGATTATGTCGTGAGTTTGAAACTAATTAAACAATAAGAGAATCTGCGCTGCGTCGAGCTGATAAACATCTGGCAAACCATCAATATTACACATATTAACAGTGTGATTAACTAATAGACGTGAGATATATTCTTTCTCTCTCTCTCTCTCTCTGATCATGGAGAGTTTGTGTTGATGGTTTCACATCACGTGAGCGGTGAGTGTGTTGAAGTGTGAGGAGCTCATCATCATCAGTAATGAATCCTCATGATCATGTCTGTCTGTAGATGTCTATGTTCGAGTCCTCTAGCGCCTCCAGCAGGCCTATCACTGCAGTGGCCTGGGCGTCTAACGCCACCACCTGCCCCAGTCATTTCACCCTGGTAAACACCCACACCTGAGGTCACATGGTCAGATCCACCTCTGGAGTTCATGTGACGTCATTAACCATGTGTGCGTTTGTTTAGATCAGTCTGACTGAAGATGGAGCCTCCGCCAACTTCATCCGAGGGTTTGCGATCAAGTCAGGAGGGTTCTTCCTGTGTTACAGTAAGGTGAGGCGCGTAAAAGGGTTAATTCATTCGATCCGTCTGTCCGTCAGAATCAGACTCACTCTCGTCTGCCTCTCTCTCTCTCTCAGGATCTGTCCGGTGGGATGGTTGTAGCGGATGTGCAGTTGATTTCGGATAAAGAGACGATTCCTCACGGTTACTGCTACATCCCAGAATACCTGGAGTCCAGTAAGACGGTTCATGTGACAGATCTGTATGTCTCTTCGGACAGGCTCTGTAAACAGTGTGTGTGTGTGTGTGTGTACAGAGGCGTCTGTCGGGAAGAAGAAGCGCATCTGTGTGCGGATCGTTCCAGTGGGAAGCGTTACGATGGCTGTTCTAGATCTCAAACTGACGGCCAAGAACAAGACCATGGTGCAGCAGTACACCTGCCTGGGGTGAGGGATATACATCGTTATATCGACATATAAAGATGATATGTATCGTTGATGTGAACGATATGATCTGCGCTACAGAGTTAGCTTTATCCTAAGACTCAGCTTACTGTATTTATAATGTAAATTCTGTCATCATTTACTCACCCTCATGTCGTGTCAAACATACACGATTTTTGTTCATCTTCAAACACAAATGAAGATATTTTTTATGAAACCTGAGAGATTTCTCTCCCTCCATTTAAAGTCCATTCCTCGACAAATTAAAAGATAAAGGCATCGTAAAAATTATAAATCGAGCCGTCTAATAATCCAAATCCCAAGTCTTCTGAGGAGACACGACGGGCCGAACAGATTTACACCGTAGTAAACACGGACGTTCACCTGCTTGTGTGACGCGAAAACAACATGAGAGGGAGTAACCATTTACAGTTTGAGAATGGTCACTTTGACAGATCCAACGAATGAAGGTTTATGGAGTTTCAGTGACATTACTACATTAACCCCTCCTGTTTGAACCTAAGCGGGACTCGAACCCGGGTCCGCTGGCATGGGAGGCGGGCCCTCTAACAAGTAGGCTAAAGACTGCAGTGTCTAGCGTCAGTCACTAGAGCTCCATTTTGTTCTGTTCTCTGCTTGTTGATGTCGTTGTACAGCAAGTATGTTATGACAGTTGTTCGGTGTTGTATTTGTCCCGCCCCTCCTCCACTCTGATTGGACAGCTGGCTAAAAAGTGACAGTGATGAGCGCAGCGTTTTACTCAAAGTATGAACATTCTTCAACTCGAGGCGGCCGCTAAAAAACACCTGAGCATGAAAAAGATGCTCAGTTAATCAAACATGAGTTGCTAATGTTACACAAACCATGTTCCCGTTCGGCATGTCAGAGTCAGACAGCTGCCTTCTAACAGTCAGTATCCTTACAAACAGCTCAGAACGTCAGTGAAGAAAGGCATATAGTTCATCATAACATCTTAAAATATCGCAATAGTATGGTCAGTACTGAGATACGTATGGAATCGTTACACCTCTACGCGACACCGTTCAGCGTTTCTCCAGTCAGTACTCTGGTTCTGGAATCAGACACTCTGTACACTGGTTCTTACGCTCTGGTTCTGGAATCAGAGGCTCTGGGCTGTGTTCATCTGCAGTGTCTGTGTCACAGGGACATGAATGGCTTTGTGGTGTGGTGTCTGAAGGGCCCGTTCTCCACCCCGGCGCCTCAGGCCAAGCCTCGCAATGTCAGTCTGGACATGCGCAGTCTGTCTCTGGACGGAGCCGGACCCCCGCTGCCTCTCAAACCCAGGTACGCCCTCACACAACATTAGCATGATGGGAGCAGATAGTGAGAGCACTGAAGCCAAATCTGCAGTCTCACGCGTCACAAACAGACTCCAGCGTTTGGATCATTTGACTGCTAAATTAGACTGATGCAAATCAGCTGTAAATTGAGAGCAGCGCATTCAGTCAAAACATCACTGGATTAGCTTCAGTGTTTGATCTCGCTGTAGACTAGTGCTGACTGACAACCTGCAAGCCTTAGGGGGTTCCAGGTGGTTGCTAGGGTGTTGCTATGTGGGTTTGTTTGGGGTGATTGATAGGGCGTTACTATGTGGTTTCTAGAGTGTTTTGGGTGGTTGCTAGGGTGTTGCTATGTAGGTTTTAGGATATTTAGGGTTGTGGCTAGGGCATTGATATGTGGTTTCTAAGATGTTCCGGGTGGTTGCTAGGGTGTTGCTATGTAAGTTTTAGGATATTTAGGGTTGTGGTTAGGGCATTGATATGTGGTTTCTAAGGTGTTCTGGGTGGTTGCTAGGGTGTTGCTATGTGGGTTTGTTTGGGGTGATTGATAGGGCATTACTATGTGGTTTTTTAGAGTGTTTTGGGTGGTTGCTAGGGTGTTGCTATGTGGGTTTTAGGATATTTAGGGTTGTGGCTAGGGCATTGATATGTGGTTTCTAAGATGTTCCGGGTGGTTGCTAGGGTGTTGCTATGTGGGTTTTAGGATATTTAGGGTTGTGGCTAGGGCATTGATATGTGGCTTCTAAGGTGTTCTGGGTGGTTGCTAGGGTGTTGCTATGTGGGTTTGTTTGGGGTGATTGATAGGGCGTTACTATGTGGTTTCTAGAGTGTTTTGGGTGGTTGCTAGGGTGTTGCTATGTGGGATTTAGGATATTTAGGGTTGTGGCTAGAGCATTGATATGTGGTTTCTAAGGTGTTCTGGGTGGTTGCTAGGGTGTTGCTATGTGGGTTTGTTTGGGGTGATAGGGCATTACTATGTGGTTTCTAGAGTGTTTTGGGTGGTTGCTAGGGTGTTGCTGTGTGGGTTTTAGAATATTTAGGGTTGTGGCTAGGGCATTGATATGTGGTTTCTAAGATGTTCCGGGTGGTTGCTAGGGTGTTGCTATGTGGGTTTGTTTGGGGTGATAGGGCATTACTATATGGTTTTTAGAGTGTTTTGGGTGGTTGTTAGGGTGTTGCTATGTGGGTTTGTTTGGGGTGATTGATAGGGTGTTACTATGTGGTTTCTAGAGTGTTTTGGGTGGTTGTTAGGGTGTTGCTATGTGGGTTTGTTTGGGGTGATTGATAGGGTGTTACTATGTGGTTTCTAAGATGTTCCGGGTGGTTGCTAGGGTGTTGCTATGTGGGTTTGTTTGGGGTGATAGGGCATTACTATGTGGTTTTTAGAGTGTTTTGGGGTGTTGCTAGGGTGTTGCTATGTGGGTTTTTTAATATGTTTAAGGTTGTGGCTAGGGCACTGCTTTGTTGTTTTCTCTCTCTGACTGTCTGTTTCCATAGCAACCCTCCCGATGTCCCACCGAAATTCAGCCGTCGGCGCAGTAAGCTTGACATGACCAACCAGACGGATGGAGTGTATGACAGCAGTAACCATAGCAACATCTATGGTATCACAGGTACAGCAACAGACAAACTAACCTCATCGTCATTTCATCTCTGTCCCGTATCATCATATACACAGAATTGTATTTTTCTTGAAGTCACTCATAATGTTAGTTTGTAAATAATTATGTAAACAGAAGACTGACCTATGACCTCTTCACATGTGATATGAGTAAAAACATGTGACTCGCTGGTGTTTATGTTTCTTCTCAGCGATGGATGGTGTTCCTTTCACTCTACACCCAAAGTTTGATTCTCAGTCAAACACAAAGGTCAGAGGTCACTGCATCACTCATTAACATGCATTCATCTGGTCATTATGACAGGGCGATCAGGGTGTGAAATATTGATATGAGCGTAAATGATTTTATTATGTGAGGAGAAAGAGAGGCTTCAAAGTTCTTCAAAATTAACCAATCACAATGAAGTGTTCAGTGGCAGTGACCACTAACAGCCTTGCTGAACTGTGATGTGTGTCCGTCAGGTGTCTGTGAGCACACTGAGTGACATCCGAATCAAATCCGTGCAGGACATTGAGAATGAGGTGAGATCCGTTCCGTTGCTCAGACACTTTATTGCTGTCATCCTTCTGCTTCTAACCGTATGAGAAGACATGACATGATTTTGAAACAATGTGGGTGACTTTTATTTTGAAATCCACTTTTGTATTGCTTTATTTCTGTGTGGTTGAGGAGGTTTGAATGACTGATTGTTTCTCTGCAGTATAACTACACGTTTGCAGTGGAAGAACTGGCAGCGAAGAGAATCCGTCCGTCGGTCTCCTGAAAGCTTCTCTTTCTTTCATCAGATCACAGTGGTTTTCTTCCAATGATCTATCACTGGAAATGATGATTCTGTCTGGTGTTATGATCATGTATTTCTAGGTTTGACCAAAGATCTTTCTCACACTCTTGGTTCTGGCTGCTCTCTCTCTCTGTTTCTTGTCTGGGTTTGTTGAACATGAAGGATTTTCTATATATATATATATATATATATATATATATATATATATATATTACAGCTTCGCGTGTTTCTACGAAACACAAACAGGCGAATCAAAGTGCTTCTCGACAGAGATATGTACATTGTTATTTTATAAGGCCAAAATGTTTTGGGATTTTGAGCTGTAGTTTGGTATTTAAACAGTGTGTTTACACTACATTATTTATCTTATAAAAATATGTTTGTACGGTTAAATGTGGGGACCAAAAATGTTCTTGTATTCTCTGAATTTGTCTGTTTAAATACTCTTACATATATCAGATATTGTCATACTATGGTGCTCTGTGAGATCGTCTTTGTACTCTGCTAAAATTTTTGTGGAATTTTAATAAAAATCATTTTTAAAATCAGATTTTTGACTAAATACATTTGCAGATTTACACAAAGGAAAGTCATTTTCTGTAAAAAAAAAAAAAAAAAATTCACATGTAGACCCAAATCAGTGTCTATAAATTATTTTTCATATTAATTATACATAAATGCTAATTTTCTATATCTACATAAACGCTCGTACACTTCTCAGGCTCTTATAAACTGCTGTCCCACAACCAAAAAACACATTTTAAAAGCATTTAAGTATTCAGATTTTAGATGTTTACTAAGATCCTTCTATTATATATTGAATCCCACAATAATATTTAAAATATCAGAAAGCTTAATCATCATTTATTGGGTACTCTCAATTGGGAGGTGTCTTTCCCGAACCCTGACCTCTAAATCTTTCCATTGTTGTTTTTAAAAACATATTTTAGATTTTTCTTTTTTAAATGAAGTTAAAAATAATAAATCATGAAACTTTATTTTAAAAAATGTGTCCCTCATGTTCATGTCACTACCGAAACAGTGTGTTTGAGTCCATTGTCTGAGACACTTCTACATGTGTCCCTCCCTCTCACAGCCTCTCTTTCACAGTTAAATGTGTTCAGAAGTCTGAAAATCTGTGAGGAGCTTTAAGGAACGTCACTAACAAACACCTTTTTCTGCGATTAAGCACACTTTTTTTGGGTATTATTCCTTAAAATTTAGTTTTTATGTGTGTACAACTGTGCTAGCTAACCATGTGCTGATTAGCATCTTTGAGCGGCTCAAAAGTGTCTAAAATTGTCACTACCGAAACTTCACCACGTGTTTCGGTAGTGACATCATTGTTTCGGTAGTGACAAAAGGGAACACGTTCATTTATTTGGGGGGAAATAAACACAATTTTAGTGCAGTTATGTAAATCATTAGTATTTTAGTAGCAAGTTTAAATCCTGTCATGGGATGTTTTGTCAAAAATAAAGTATATTGAATCATCAACTAAGATGTTATTATAGTGTTTGGTTCAGTGTTTATTCAAACGAATGACTTTGAAATGGGTATGATAAACTTTATGCCTTTTACAAAGAAAGACAGGATTCAAAACACAACAAATCTCATCAATTACACTTGAAATATTGTTAAAATTGTTATTGATCTACCTGTGAGAACTTTTTAATAATGGTAGATGTAAACAAAATCTTAATAGGTCAATGCGACCCTTCTTATTAAATCATTTATGATTGTGTTTCGGTAGTGACACATTTGGGGAGAGGAAAAATATTCCAAAACTTTCTGAAAATACAATATGAGAATTAACTGCACACTTACTAGAAATGTGAGCCTTGGATATTATAGAATTTGCATACATACAAAAATATGTGGAAAAAGATACTTGTTTTCAATTCTGTAACGGCCTTTATAAAACACATCAACGAAACAACAGACAGACTAGTATATGACCTATCCCAGACAAAGAAATACACACTTTTATTTTGAAATAATTAACGAAATTTTTTGTTTTTCCGGCCGCCGAAAGTCGATCATTGGGTTGTTCACACGTCAATCGTTTAGCCACACCCCTTTGGTAGGCGGAGTTTGCGCGGCCTGATACTGGCCTGATCTCTACGCATTCATCATCACACCTACACTGAACACTGCAGCAGGATGGATCGAGGATATTCTTCAGGTTAGCGTTGTACTCTTTATTTATCTTATAAAAGCATCTGTGTGTATTTAATGTAATCGTCTGTATGCTGGGATCATGTATTACTCTGTATTTGATGCTACGCAGTTCGGTGATTCGTGAAATGGCGCAGGTCGTAAACTCTTTTTAATCATAAATACAGACCCTACAAATGAATCAGTGTCCTTTAGTATAAGTATTTTCATTTTAAAGTGTATTTCCATCGATTGTTGTTGAGATCACAGCGAATCCCATTGTTATTGTCTGCTGGCGGAAGTGCGCACACGAACGCGCTTTTCGAAAAACGCGAACCATTATCTCAGCGTCACATTGATGCTTTAATCGACAGTATATCAAACTAATAATCTCCCGTGTTTGAGCTATAGTTTCTGCCGTGAGTGTTTTACACGAGGCCTGTTCACGCGCTTCGCGATTCTGCTGTTTAGCCTCCAAAATGGCGAATCTAACAGGGAAGAATCACTACAATTTCTCACCACACTTGCATTAAATAGACACTGAGTGAAATGGAGGCGTTTTTTGTTGTTGTAAAATGGCTGCCGTGTCCATTCTGCTGCTCTATTGTTCGATTAATCGCCACGATTGAATAAAACCCGCAGATTCGTTAACAATACAGCTAATTGGCGTGTTATTTACAGTTATGAGTGTACTTCTCTTAAAGGACCTCATGCTATTGTACTTTTGTGGATTGCTCTCTATCTCACAGGAAAACAGACCGAAGTATAGTTGACATCATCATGTCTGTAGAGCCATTTCTGACCAATCAAATGTTCTTTTGAGTGAGAATGCCCCGCCCCCTCATTATATCTGACTGGCAGATCCATATAAATAAGATGAAACTTGAAAGATCTTTGTAACAGTACAGCAGATGCTTATATAAAAGTCGTCATCTGTATCTGCCTAGGGTTTGTTGTGTTCAGTTTCTGAGGTGAATTGACAAACTGTGCAACACGTTTATGTTCTTGTCAGGTTTCTCTGGATGGGGAGGATCAGGTGGAGGAGGAGGATCATCCAGAGGTGAGACGTTCTTCATCTTTGATGCGATTTTCATCCATTAATCCTGCAGAATCATGTGTGGTTATCTCGTCCTGATGAACGTGTGCTCTGTTCTGGCTTCAGGCTCGGGCAGTTACGACCTGTACGGCTATAAAGACTCGATGTCCGGCGGCGGCGGGTTCGGAGGGGGCGGTTACGGATCCAACGAGCGGATGAAGAGAGGTCTGTCGGGAGGATCTCTGCTGTCCTCCGGCGCGACCGCAGACGCCGTCATCGCTAAAATCAACCAGCGGCTGGACATGCTGACGCAGCTGGAGGGAGGCATGAAGAGCAGCGCTCGCGGTGACAGGTAACACACACGCTCGAATGAGCAGCTGCGTTCATCAACGCGCACTTCAGACCTATCCTATCTACTAATGCAGGCTTTTTATGCATTTTAAATATGTCTTCTATGTGTTTCCAGCCTTCACAGTCACTATTACACTCTTCAAATAGTCAAGAGTCTGTAGCACTAGGTAATCGCTGATAATGGACTGTCTAGATAGGGGTTCAGCGGGTCGTCTTCAAAATATGAGCTAACATCAGTTTCAGTTCATGATTGTGTAGGTCTGCTAATGTTATCTCTCCCTTCAGATCTTTTCACTTGCTTTAATTTGATGGTTTTGAGACCTTCTAGATCTGCTCAAATTTGTCCGCGCGACGCATGTTCCCTTAAGATGTCGTCTTGTAGACTAGTCAGGGTAGACACCATATTGCGAGTGAAAATGAGGGATAGACGTTCCAGAAATTGTTTTGAAAATACATTTTGAGTGTTGCGTCGGACTGTACGTTACTGTTCACGTTTTTGATTAATACTTTTATTCAGAAACGATGAATCAGTTGCTATTTTGAATAAATTCTGTTCTTTTGAACTTCCGATTCATCAAGGAATCCTGAAAAATACAGTTTTCACAAAAATATGAACTGTTTTCAACACTGATAATAATCATAAATGTTTGTTGAGCAGCAAATCATCATATCAGAATGATTTCTGAAGGATCATGTGACACTGAAGACTGGAGTAATGATGCTGAGAATTCAGGAATAAATTACACTTTACTATATATTCAGCTATTCTAAATAGTTTTTACTGTATTTTTGATCAAATAAATGCAGACTTGATGAGATGAAGAGATTTTGAAGGGTAGTGTACATCTTCCCCTCACGACTTTTTCATTTCTAAAAAGTTGAATGTGGTGTCTGCCCTGAGTAAGTTGTTTCCGATTATTTGCTTTCTACTGTTCTTGTAGTTTAACACTTAAAGCAGTCGCCGTGTTTGTGTTAGTATGTAGTGACTCTTTTAAACGCTCCCCTGACCATTTGAACACACAAAAACACGTTTCATCTTCCGACGGCCCTAACAGATCTGACTGTACTGCCACAGATAATGCTAACAGGCCCTAGAAGTCCCTCGAATCTCACTGTTTCCACCTCGTTGCCTTATATGTCCATCTGTGCAACCGTCATTCTGAAGCTTTTCCACAGCCTGTCTCTTCCCACAATGCACCTGAGAAACGGGGCTGTGGAAGGGCTTGAACGAATGAGCGCTGAATGATGAGTTTGTTTGCTTAATGAAACGGTCATCTGAGACATGATGAAAATGCAGCCCATGGTCCCCGCTTGACCTTTGCTCTGCGCCTCCCTCCCTCTGCAGGTTTGACCAATACGAGTCTTTCGACTCGCGCTCCGCCTCCCTCGGCCCCCGAGATCTCTACAGATCCGGTAGCTTTGGTTACAGCGACTCCCGGGGCGACATGATGGCCCAGCGCGGAGGCGTGGGCTTTGGGGTCATGGGCGGAGCTGGAGGGGGCGGGTCCGGCTTTGATGGCTTCGGATCTGCCAAAATGCGGTCGAATCGAGACTCCGCCTTCTCGGGCTCCGGCTGGGGGGCGGGGCAGAGATCCCCGCGCAGGGGCGGAGCTTCCGGGGGCCGCGGCTTCAACCGCAGGCAGGACTCCTCCTCCTCCGCTGGCATGGGGGGCAGAAGTGGGCGGGGCGGAGGCCAAGGCCACTCCCCCGCCGGGCGAGGAAAGCTGCCCTCGCTGCTGTCCAATCGCATGTACCCCGACAGCGGGGCCTTCCAGTCTCAGCGCGGGCCCCAGGACTTCCGGAGCTTCGGAGGGGGCCCGAGGGCCAACCGGCAGCGCGGCCGCAAGAGACCCCTGAACCGAGTAAGTACCTCCCACTCCCTGCGGGGGGCGGAGCTGAGAGATCAGCGCTCGCCCCTGCACGTAGAGTCCAGTCAAGCGCATTCATCCCACCAACCCCTCGAGGAGCAGCAACCCCAGTCTGCCCCCATTTGACCTTTGACCTCTTACAGTTAGACAAACAGCACGAGGATAATTGTAAAGTGTCACATGATTACAGGCCAGTAATGATGGGTGTGTTAAAGGGATAGTTCACGTAGCGCTAGGTGTGTTCGACTTCGGCGAGCAGTACCGTTTTTTTTTTTTTTTTTTTAATTCAATGCTTTATCTACTGCGTAATACAGCGTTTGTTTGTAGAGTAATATTTAGTAATAATAGAACAGTTCAACATAAGCCTATAGTACTTAAATACCAAATAAGTGTGTTCTCAGTTTGATAAATGACACACCAGCTGACTGCTCTCGCTGTACTTTGATAGCACAATTCACAGTGCCTTACGTTAGACAAAATTTCTAACCAGCATGCGCCGCATGAAGTTGAACACACCTGTTGTAAATCCTCTCATCATTGACTCACCTTCATGACTACACTAAAGGACGTGTCCTCGGATCTCATTTGCATGTGTAATGTCACGGCAGCAGGTGAAGGGTCAGCGCGACGGACAGAAGAAGAGGAAACAGACTCTGAGTGCCTCCGACGAGCCCGAGTCCAAGATGGGCAAGACTGAGACCACAAGAGAAAAGAGGGCCTCTGGTACGAGCACGTGTGTCCGACAATCCCTTTTGATTACCAGCTTTCTCTGCCTGTGTGTTCATAAGTGTGTTGTGTTTCAGATGCAGCCACTGAGGAACAGAAGCAGGAGTCAGAGGAGGCGAACAACGACGCCACCACCGCTGCGGTATGTCCACATTCACTCCTGTCGTCTGTGTCATGAAATGAAATGCTTGTGTTGTTCGCTGTTCCAGGAAAAAAAAACAATAATGTTTCTCTCTCTTCGCTCTTCAGGACAACAGACCAGAAGATGGAGGAGAGAGTGCTGGTGAGTTCTGGGATTATTACAGTAAATATTATGTCAAATACATACACATTTCAGTGCATAAATTGTGTGGCTGCCCTGCTTTCCTAAGATACTGTCCAAAATAAAAAAACATCAGTCTAGCGTAGTCAAGACATTGAGACACTGTAGTGTAGTGTAGTGTAGTGTAGTTGACGCCGTGTCTCAGCGCTCATGGCGTGAGATGCAGAAAAAACAATGTTCGGATGTGATGCAGCTGCCAAAGACGCATGTTTGTCTGTCTCTCTCCAGCTACATCCAATCAGGACGAGGGTGCTCAGGCCAAGGCGAAACAGACTCCACCCCCTGCATCCAAAATCAGGAAGAGGAGGGGCTTCTTTGAAAGGTCAGGGGTCAAAGTGTCAGCTCACAGGTCAGGTTCTTTGCGGTCCATGTTGAGTGCGTGTACTCTAGGGCGTCTGTGGCTCACCTGGGCGTCTCTGCTGTCCTTTCCAGGGTGATATTCGCCTGCTCCGTCTGCAAGTTCCGCTCATTCTACAGCGAGGACATGCACGCCCATCTGGAGAGCAAATTCCACAAGGATCACTTCAAGTTTCTGTCCAATCAGCTGTCAAAGCCCACCACCGACTTCCTGCAGGTGCGGACGCTTCCTTTATAAGTGAACTGACACGTTGGAGCCCAGCGTGTCGTCACTAACGGCCGTTGTGTGTTTGTTTTGTAGGAGTATCTGAATAATAAGTTCAAGAAGACGGAGCAGCGAGTGAGTCAGATAGAAAATCACAGCGCCACCATCTGTCAGGTGTTCAAAGAGCAGGATCTGACGCGAGGTACGCTGCTGTTTCTGGAGTTTCTCTCAAGCGGCTAGAACCTCGTCATGTCTCTCACGGTGTCATTTCCTGTCTAGATATCGGCATGGAGCACTTCATGAAGAAGGTGGAAGCCGCTCACTGCTCGGCGTGTGACGTCTTCATCCCCATGCAGTACATGCTGATCCAGAAGCACCTCAAGTCTCCGGACCACAACTACAATCGCAAGGTACAAACACGTCAAATCGAAGCGTTCAATCTCCTTGTGAAATGCTGGTCTGACCTTCTGACCTATGTGTGTCAGGGCATGATGGAGCAGTCCAAGAGGGCGAGTTTGTCCGTGGCGCGAAGCATCCTCAACCACAAGGTCATCGGCAAAAAGCTGGAGAGCTACCTGAAGGTTTGTGTCCGTTCTGGTGCTTTCTCTCATACAATTACTTTTTGTCAGTCATGAAACCATATTTTGTCATTTTTCTGTTTTTAACTTGACACTGCATCTTAAAATTGGGACTCTTTTATGTGGTATTTGGTGTAGATTTAATCTTTAATATAAGCAACTCCTCAGCATATTAAACAACACGAACCTTTGAAGGTTGTTCAATGCAGATACAGAGTTTAACGGAGAAGAACAGGGAACTCTTGTATACCCTTTTTATTGTTTATTGTTGCCTCAAACCAATCATAACACACTTTACCAACTAAGGATCGGAAGATTTGTGCTATCTAGACACACATTTGCACCTGTGCTTCACTTCCTTTGTTAATTTCAGAAGTGCTTTTTAAAAGAGAACCGCACAAGTAGTTATTTTCCACTGATGCAGGCCGTTTCAGGAGCCGTGCACAACCCATGTAAAGATAATTCCACAAATAACAGCAGGTTTCAAACAGAGGTAAAACTTATGGACTGCAGCTTTAATACTAATCCAGCAGTTCATAGTTTGCTCATGTTAGTTCACAGTAGTAATGTTGAAATTAACATTAATAAAAATTAATAAATGCTGTAGAAGTGCCGTTCATTATTATTGTTTTAACTAATGTAAAGTGTTACCAAATAATTTTTTACACTGCAGTGTTTGGTGAGTGTTAATTTTGAATCTTGGTCAATATACGCGTAACG